>JAODXP020001719.1:0-12500 GCA_027497455.2 Sardinella longiceps | reverse complement strand
AGCTGATGGCATACTGGGATCACTGGTGTTGAGATATTGGACACTGGTAGACTGGCATCACTGGTGTTGAGATGGGAAAGATGAGGGCATACTGGGATCACTGGTGCGGAGATGAGGGCAGACTGGGATGACTGGGTGCTAAATGACTGGTATGACTGGTATGACTGGTGCTGAGATAGTGGAGACTGGCATCACTGGTACTGAGAGACTGGAGATGGGGGCAAACTGGGATCACTGGTGGGAAGATCAGGGCAGACTGGTATTGAGACGCTAGAGATGAGGGCATACTGGGATCACTGGTGCAAAGAGTGATAATGACACACTGGTATCATCGGTGCGGAGATGCAAGCATACTGGGATCACTGGTGCGGAGATGAGGGCATACTGGGATCACTGGTGCAGAGAGTGATGAGGGCAGACTGGGATCACTGGTATTGAGACGCTAGAGATGAGGGCAGACTGGTATCACTGGTGCAATGAGTGATAATGACAGACTGGTATCACTGGTGCGGAGATGAGGGCAGACTGGGATCACTGGTATTGATATGAGGGCAGACTGGTATCACTGGTACGGAGAGTGATGAGTGCATACTGGTATCACTGGTGCGGAGATGGTGGATATGAGGGCAGACTGGCATCACTGGCTCTAGATGGCCAAGACTGGTGCATTGGCACTACACTCTGGAGAGGAAACACCCAGGACTGGGTACTGATCGAGAGTTTGGTACACACTCAGGTGTGTGTGAGATATAGACAGGTACACTCTCAGGTGTGTGTGAGATATAGACAGGTACACACTCAGGTGTGTGTGAGATATAGACAGACTGCAGAAAGAGGACCGCTACACACAAGACTCAGGGTGTGTGAGACATAGTGTGTGTCTGAGGTGTGTGAGACATAGAGTGTGTGTCTGGGGTGTGTGAGATATAGAATGTGTGTCTAAGGTGTGTGAGACATAGAGTGTGTGTGTGAGGTGTGTGAGATATAGAGTGTGTGTGTGAGGTGTGTGAGACATAGAGTGTGTGTGTGAGGTGTGTGAGATATAGAGTGTGTGTGTGAGGTGTGTGAGACATAGAGTGTGTGTGAGGTGTGTGAGATATAGAGTGTGTGAGGTGTGTGAGATATAGAGTGTGTGAGGTGTGTGAGATATAGAGTGTGTGTCTGAGGTGTGTGAGATATAGAGTGTGTGAGATATAGAGTGTGTGAGGTGTGTGAGACATAGAGTGTGTGTGTGAGGTGTGTGAGATATAGAGTGTGTGTGTGAGGTGTGTGAGATATAGAGTGTGTGAGGTGTGTGAGATATAGAGTGTGTGAGATATAGAGTGTGTGTGTGAGGTGTGTGAGATATAGAGTGTGTGAGGTGTGTGAGATATAGAGTGTGTGTCTGAGGTGTGTGAGACATAGAGTGTGTGTGTGAGGTGTGTGAGACATAGAGTGTGTGTGTGAGGTGTGTGAGATATAGAGTGTGTGTCTGGGGTGTGTGAGATATAGAATGTGTGTCTGAGGTGTGTGAGATATAGAGTGTGTGTGTGAGGTGTGTGAGATATAGAGTGTGTGAGGTGTGTGAGATATAGAGTGTGTGTGAGGTGTGTGAGATATAGAGTGTGTGTGTGAGGTGTGTGAGATATAGAGTGTGTGTCTGAGGTGTGTGAGACATAGAGTGTGTGTGTGTGAGACATAGAGTGTGTGTGTGAGGTGTGTGAGATATAGAGTGTGTGTGTGAGGTGTGTGAGACATAGAGTGTGTGTGTGAGGTGTGTGAGACATAGAGTGTGTGTGTGAGGTGTGTGAGATATAGAGTGTCTGAGGTGTGTGAGACATAGAGTGTGTGAGGTGTGTGAGACATAGAGTGTGTGTCTAAGGTGTGTGAGATAGAGAGTGTGTGTGAGGTGTGTGAGACATAGAGTGTGTGTCTGAGGTGTGTGAGATATAGAGTATGAGTGTGTGAGATATAGAGTGTCTAAGGTGTGTGAGACATAGAGTGTGTGTGTGAGGTGTGTGAGATATAGAGTGTGTGTGAGGTGTGTGAGACATAGAGTGTGTGTGTGAGGTGTGTGAGATATAGAGTGTGTGTCTAAGGTGTGTGAGATATAGAGTGTGTGTGTGAGGTGTGTGAGATATAGAGTGTGTGTGTGAGATATAGAGTGTGTGTGTGAGGTGTGTGAGATATAGAGTGTGTGTGTGAGGTGTGTGAGATATAGAGTGTGTGTGAGGTGTGTGAGACATATAGTGTGTGTGTGAGGTGTGTGAGATATAGAGTGTGTGAGGTGTGTGAGATATAGAGTGTGTGAGGTGTGTGAGACATATAGTGTGTGTGTGAGGTGTGTGAGATATAGAGTGTGTGAGGTGTGTGAGATATAGAGTGTGTGAGGTGTGTGAGATATAGAGTGTGTGTGTGAGGTGTGTGAG
Organism: Sardinella longiceps; assembly: GCA_027497455.2. Classification (NCBI taxonomy): domain Eukaryota; kingdom Metazoa; phylum Chordata; class Actinopteri; order Clupeiformes; family Clupeidae; genus Sardinella; species Sardinella longiceps. Next base: position 10,092 of record JAODXP020001719.1, on the reverse strand, counting down.
ACATAGAGTGTGTGTCTGAGGTGTGTGAGATATAGAGTGTGTGAGGTGTGTGAGATATAAAGTGTGTGTGAGGTGTGTGAGATATAGAGTGTGTGAGAGAGGTGTGTGAGATAGAGAGTGTGTGTGAGGTGTGTGAGATATAGAGTGTGTGTGTGAGGTGTGTGAGACATAGAGTGTGTGTGTGAGGTGTGTGAGATATAGAGTGTGTGTGAGGTGTGTGAGACATAGAGTGTGTGTGTGAGGTGTGTGAGACATAGAGTGTGTGTGTGTGAGATATAGAGTGTGTGTGTGAGGTGTGTGAGATATAGTGTGTGTGTGAGGTGTGTGAGACATAGTGTGTGTGTGAGGTGTGTGAGATATAGAGTGTGTGTGTGTGAGGTGTGTGAGATATAGTGTGTGTCTGAGGTGTGAGACATAGAGTGTGTGTGTGAGGTGTGTGAGATATAGAGTGTGTGTGTGTGTGAGGTGTGTGAGACATAGAGTGTGTCTGAGGTGTGTGAGATATAGAGTGTGTGAGGTGTGTGAGATATAGAGTGTGTGTGTGAGGTGTGTGAGATATAGAGTGTGTGTGTGAGGTGTGTGAGATATAGAGTGTGTGTGAGGTGTGTGAGATATAGAGTGTGTGAGGTGTGTGAGATATAGAGTGTGTGAGGTGTGTGAGATATAGAGTGTGTGTCTGAGGTGTGTGAGATATAGAGTGTGTGTCTGAGGTGTGTGAGATATAGAGTGTGTGTCTGAGGTGTGTGAGATATAGAGTGTGTGTGTGAGGTGTGTGAGATATAGAGTGTGTGAGGTGTGTGAGATATAGAGTGTGTGTGTGAGGTGTGTGAGATATAGTGTGTGTGTGAGGTGTGTGAGATATAGAGTGTGTGTGTGAGGTGTGTGAGACATAGAGTGTGTGAGGTGTGTGAGACATAGAGTGTGTGAGATATAATGTGTGTGAGACATAGTGTGTGTGAGGTGTGTGAGACATAGAGTGTGTGTGTGAGGTGTGTGAGATATAGAGTGTGTGAGGTGTGTGAGATATAGTGTGTGTGAGGTGTGTGAGATATAGAGTGTGTGAGATATCTAATGTGTGTGAGACATAGTGTGTGTGAGGTGTGTGAGACATAGAGTGTGTGAGATATCTAATGTGTGTGAGACATAGTGTGTGTGAGGTGTGTGAGACATAGAGTGTGTGTGTGTAGGTGTGTGAGACATAGAGTGTGTGAGTGTGTGAGATATAGTGTGTGTGAGGTGTGTGAGATATAGAGTGTGTGAGATATCTAATGTGTGTGAGACATAGTGTGTGTGAGGTGTGTGAGATACAGAGCGAGGCAGAGGGGGAGAGGAGGATCTTTATCAGACTGTTGTTTTATGTTCTTTTATCAAGCAGGCCATGTAATGACTAAGATATAATATAGCTTAGGGGGTCCAGTTACACTATCTCATACCACATAATGTACCATACACACACACACACACACACACACACACACACACACACACACACACGTACATACTTTCCCTCAGTTTCTCTCTCTCCCTATCAGACACAAACACACGCATGCACACACACACACACACTCACACACACACACTATCACACACACACACACACACACACACACACACACACACACACACACACACACACAAATACACACGTGTTTCTACTTTCACTCTCTCTTCTCTCTCTCTCTCTATCTCACTCACACACACACACACACACACACACACACACACACACACACACACACACACACACACACACAGCCCTGGGAGCCGTTTCCCACTCTGCGCTGAGGAACACAGGCTGTTCTTTCCCAGCACTTTGTTGAGCCAGATTAGCAGATGTTAATTAGGACGGAACAAGATCCATTTCAGATAGACAAATTCCCACATTCACACACACACACACACACACACACACACACACACACACACACACACACACACCCAACAACAGCAGCAGCAGCACCATTTCAGATAGACAAATTCCCACATTCACTCACACACACACACACACACACACAACTACAGCAACAACAGCAGCACCTCCCCTTCTCCTCTCTTCTTTCTTCTCTTCTCCTCTCTTCTTTCTTCTCTTCTCCTCTCTTCTCCACTCTTCTTCTCCTTTCTCCTCTTCCCTTCTCCTCTCTTCTTTGTTCTCTTCTCCTCTTTTCTCTTTCCTTCTCCTCTCTTCTTCTCCTTTCTCCTCTCTTCTCTTCCCTTCTCCTCTCTCCTTTCTTTCCGTCTCCTCTCTTCCTCTCTCTCTGAGCCAGAGCTGCATAGACACATCACTACACTGGAGATGAAGCTATGTTCTATTCACATGCTACCGCAGAGAGAGAGAGAGAGAGAGAGAGAGAGAGAGAGAGAGAGAGAGAGAGAGAGAGAGAGAGAGCTGCATAGACACATTACACTGGAGATGAAGCTATGTTCTATTCACATGCTACCGCAGAGAGAGAGAGAGAGAGAGAGAGAGAGAGAGAGAGAGAGAGAGAGAGAGAGAGCACACAACCACTGAGACTTAAAGTGGGAAATGACTGAGACCTGCAAAAGATGTGTGTGTGTGTGTGTGTGTGTGTGTGTGTGTGTGTGTGTGTGTGTGTGTGTGTGTGTGTGAGAGAGAGAGAGAGAGAGAGAGAGAGAGAGAGAGAGAGAGAGAGAGAGAGTGTGTGTAAGAGAGTGTGTGACTGAGACACAATGGGTTCAGCCAGAAGGTTCAGTGTGGTACCCACACTCGTGACGTGCATAAGTAAGCCTGTAGCCACACACACACACACACACACACACACACACACACACACACACACACACACAGTGCCCTGGGTTTGTTTGTTTGTGTGGGCTCATTGTTAATTTGTTTATTTGCTTTGTTGGTGGGTTTTGTTCTTGTCAACACCCTCAGGTTGTGGCGGTCTAGGCTACCTTGTGTGTTTGGTTTGTAGCTGCGGAGTTCTGCTGTGTGTGGATTGGTAAAGATCTCTTCATATGTCTTGTTTGTTTCTGTCTCTCTCTTCTCTCTGTTAGTGTCTCTCTATCTCTATGCATGTTAGCCTGCTGCATTAGTTAGAAATCAATCTGTGTGTAAGTGGGTTAGCGTGGGTATGTGTGTTTTATGCCCAGGGAGACGTTGCCTTTGTGTCTGAGCCAAAGTCCAGACTAATCCACCATGGTATCAGTGGGAGGCAAAGTTTTTTATTGTTGTTTAAGGCAGAGTCTGGCCCCCTTCTGCATCTTGTTCAGATTGTACACTACATTAAATGTATCTATTTATTAATGTACCTATTTATTCTTGTTTGGTGTTATTCTCATGGGACAGCAGCCTAAAACTCTATGGCTGTGTCCGAAACAGGAAGGTAGTGACACACACACACACACACACACACACACACACACACACTGGTCCTCACTGTCACACTGGAGATGGTGGCTGTGTCCGAAACAGGAAGGTAGTGACACACACACACACACACACACACACACTGGTCCTCACTGTCACACTGGAGATGGTGGCTGTGTCTGAAACAGGAAGGTAGTGACTTGCTGCCTCGCTGTCTTCACTCTCAATGAAGTTACCAGCCAGAGAAGGTATCTGCTATAAGGTAGCTGCTAAAAACTCTTAAAGAAAAACATTTTGGACGACCTAGCAAGATGGCTAATTAGAACGCCGTCGATTACTTAAATGCATGTAACCGCACTAATTGATGCTTCCTTCAAAATTGGGCCAAACAAAGGTACCTTCAAAGGAAGGATTTTACCCATCTATTTGTTTCAGACATGCCTTGGTGCCTCGCTGACACCAAATGCTTCTTTCACAGTGTCCATCTCCCCTTGTTGCCTTACATGTTGTTTGATCTGAACCTGTGTGCTCATGGGTACCTGGTGTGGTTATGGGGCAGGATCTATAGTCAGGCTGTAACCACACCCCCTACCCCCCACACATACACACCCCATTTGACTGTGTTCTCCTCTGATGTTATATTTGGTGGATGATGGTATAAAAAGTGTTATGTGTTTGAATAATAACTAAATTGTGTTTGAATAATAACTGACTTTTGTTTTCAGTGACAGAGATTAATGAATTGTTTGCATATTCATCATATCGCTGTTACACCCACCCAGTTTGTCTCTGTTGTTGGCTTATCTTGTATTCTTTTGTAGACATTCTGATGTTCACGTAGGACATTGTGCCACACAAGGGTCTTTGTCACAATACAATGGCAGATTACATCTTTTCATGTATATTTTTTAATAAATGTGAATGTAGGATGTTTTCCCATTTGTCTCTTTGTTGCAAGACAATGGCAGATCAAAACTCATCTGTGTGTGTGTGTGTGTGTGTGTGTGTGTGTGTGTGTGTGTGTGTGTGTGTGTGTAGGATGTCATGCCCAATGTGTGTATGTCTTTTTGTTTGTCAGTAACAGAGTCTCTCCTCCTAGCCCTTCCTGACACACGCACGCCCACCTCTGGGATGTGGGATGTATTATTGTTATTATGGGATGTTTTGTTGTGATTAATTTGCTCAGTTTGTTGCTCCTCCGTAAGCAGAGGAATCATATTAGTCATTTGGAATGAATGAGTCTCAGGAAGAATGAGTTCACAGTCCTTGGCTGGTTTAGATGAGTCACTTTGAACCACAGGCTACCAACCACACACACACAGGCCGACACACACTATGCATGGACAAACACACACAAATACACCTATGCACGTACACACACCTGTGCACGTACACACACACACACACACACACACATGCACCTATGCACGCACACACACACACACATGCACCTATACACGTACATACACACACACACACACACACATGCACCTATACACATACATACACACACACACACACACACACATATAAATGGATGGTGACTAGCCTTAGCTGGCGGCAGTACGTGTAAGCCATAACCTGATGTTGCTTGTCCCAAAATACATAAAGATTCTTTGCCACGTTTGATTCAGCAGTCCTTGTCTATGTGACCAGTGGCGGTCCGGCGGTCCGAGGATTTGCACATACTACTGCCGAGCTAGCCGGGCTCCGTTACATCTATGCATTGGTGGAATGACCACTGCCAGTCAGGGCTGGACTGGGACCAAAAAATATCCCAGGCTGTTTTGGCTATGGCAGCCCCACCATGATTTTCTTCATTAATAACTTCATGACAAGCTAAAATAACACTAATAGTAGTAGTTTGAACACAATGCATGAAGATGAGAGATTTAATTGGACTGGCTCAATATTCCTCAACAAAATGATGAGTAAATCATAACAGCCCCAGCCCAAACCGACCCAAACCACTGGGTATTGCCCTGTATGCCGTATGGCCAGTCCATGCCTGCATTGCCCTGTATGCCGTATGTCCAGTTCCTATGGCCATTGCCTGTATACCACATGGCTGCAGTTCCTATGGCCATTGCCCGTATGGCCGTATGTCCAGTTCCTATGGCCATTGCCCTGTATGCTGTATGTCCAGTTCCTATGGCCATTGCCCTGCATGTCGTATGTCCAGTTCCTATGGCCATTACCCTGTATGCCGTATGGCCAGTCAAAGCCTGGTCTCAGCCCTGACTAAAATGCAGCCATGATCTGCTGACAGCTCTGGTTTCTTACTGAACACTTCATACCATTTACAGAATCTAGCAAACTTCCTCTCATTCACAAAGCACCATTGGTTTGTATCCACTAGGTAACAGTTGCTATGCTTCATTGTCTTTCATTGGCTAGAGTCATTAAAGACAATGGCATGTGATTGGTGGACTCTCTCTGGCACACCCACTGAATTAGAGTGTTGAGTGACAGCTCTGACGACTAGAAGATTGAATGAGAACAGGTAACTGAGAATCAGTTTGTGCTGTTCTTTTCAAAGAGTCATTCAAAAAGAAAAAAACAAATTGACTGGAGAATGACAGTGAGAGAGGAAGAAGTATAGCAGTCGGCTCTCTCTCCTTAACCTAATCTCTCGTAGCCACGGTAACATGATGAGGGTTCACAGTTGAAAAGGGGTCCATCTAGTCAGCCAATCAGGATCCAGCGCCAGGCTAGAGAGAAGGCTGTGTGTGTGTGTGTGTGTGTGTGTGTGTGTGTGTGTGTGTGCTAGAGAGAAGGTGGGCGTTGTTTGTGTTGCCCTTTGACCTACGGAGTCCTGCTGCCGCAGTCGCATGATTGATCTCTGTGAATGCGCCATCACACTTGAGTGTTAGTGCATTCAACAGCAAACACACACACACACACACACAAATTGTACTTGGATTTTATTGTATTCAACAGCACCCCTTCAACCAATCCCCTTTCACCTCCCCCATGCCATGATCCCCAGCCTCACAAAACACACACAAACACACACACACACACACACACACACACACACACACACACACATATTGCATATGAGAAACTTAATGATATTCTTGGATTTGCATTGTATTGTTACCTCCGCCAAGGAGGTTATGTTTTCGTCAGAATTGTTGAAAAAATGACTGCTTGAATTTGGATCACAGTTTTGGACACTGTGGGTACTGGAAAAAGGAACCGTCAGATGATTACATTTTGGTGGTGACCAACGGTCCAAAACACCATCTGGAATTTATCATATGTCAGTGACCGTATTGTGTTTGCTAACTAAGACTCTTAGTCACAAAACACACACAAGCTGTAAGGAAAAACGTTAGAAGCAAAAATAGAAACTCGCTGGTTTGTGTTGTGGAAACTTGTTGCTGGACATGTCATTGTCAGTTAGCCATAATTAACACACATCTGTCCAAGCAATAGGCCTAACCTGCATTATAAGTCTTATTTACACCATGGTACAATAATATGCAGCTTTATTTTCTTTATTATACTTACTGCAAGCCATACCGATTGCTGTTCGCCAACACACATTTACAGCCTGGTGGTTGATTATTCCAGTCCACAAACACACATAGACAGACAGACAGACAGACAGACACACAGAGAGAGAGAGAGAGAGCGTTAGAGAGAGAGAGAGTAAGAAAAAGATGGTAGAGAAACATGACTTGTACAGCATGTGGCATATATTGTTGACTTGTTCTCCTTTATTCTAGTCTATTCTAGTCTGAGAAAAGCTTTGAAAGATGTTTTTTGCCACTTTTGTGGTTTTACACACACACACACACACACACACACACACACACACACACACACACACTCTGTGTAAAAGCTTAAACCTGATAATACTGTAAGGTGGGCATTGTGTAGCATGGCATGATTGCCACATGTACACACATGCACACACATACGTGCACGGACGAGCGCACACACACACACACACACACACACAAGCACATGCTAGCTACCTGCTCCCTGAATACACTCTGTGAACACAGACACACAGACACACACACACACACACACACACACACACACACACACACACACACACACACACACACACACACACACACACACACGCGCCATGCCCAGCTTGGTTGAATAATAGCTGAGTCAGAGGCGTGTGTTTGGCGTGTGGTTTTAAATACTGACAACAAAAAAGACCCACAAAGGCTTTTGTGAAGATAATTTAGCAGGATGTGTTTGTTCTGCAGTGGTTGATTCACACTTGAAAATGTCATCTTATTCACCATCTTGTTTCTCTCTGGGTAGTTTATGGTCTTTGATCTCTGCTGTTGTTACAGACCATTGTACACCCACTCCACACACACACACACACACACACACACACACACACACACACACACACACACACACACAAACATGCATGCATGCACACACCCGTAATGACATGTAATTTATGCCCCCCACACAGGGCCATGTCATGGCCCATTGATTGACCACTGATGTGTGTGTGTGTGTGTGTGTGTGTTTGTATTTCTGTGTGTGTGTGTGTGTGTGTGTGTTTGTGTGTGTGTGTGCGTGTGTGTGTGTGTGTGTGTGTGTGTATCTCTCTCTCTCTGTGTGTGTGTGTGTGTGTGTGTGTGTGTGTGTGTGTGTGTGTGTGTGTATTTGGGAGCTATTATGAAGCTCCTCTTTGCACTCTATTTATCTGTGATAACTCTACAAAGCAAATATATTTGCAAGGGGTTACATTTGCATAAATGAAGTTAATGGACATTCAAGGTTGTAACATCACTGACCATGATGAAAGCAGATTGCTGACGTATGATGGATATACAGAGAGAGAGAGAGAGAGAGAGAGAGAGAGAGAGAGAGAGATCATCAATCATGCACATAATTCTTTTAAATTTAGCGGTGTGTATCATATTTTTTGAGTTTCACAAACTGTCAGTCAGTGTACAGGACTGTCTAAGATCTTCCTTAGGGCCTGTAGGGATTTGTGATATATTATGTGACATATGTGATATATACTCACATAGGCTAGGCAATGGGTTCCTTGCACATAAACACTTTTAATAATGCTCACTTATTTCCGGTTACTCTGGCTTCAACAATCACTATAAAAGGAAACTCTTGACCAGATCTTGACGCTCGGGTTTTGGTCTGAATCAGCAGGTACTCTCTGTCAAAACAATATACTAATCTAGTCAATATGTTATATACCCCCTCTATTTGTCTAGACTAGAGAGTCAATGGGTGGTCTTCAGTCGACTCGTAGCCCATGGCTCTGATAGGTCGACTCGTAGCCCATGGCTCTGATAGGTCGACTCGTAGCCCATGGCTCTGATAGGTCGACTCGTAGCCCATGGCTCTGGTCATAAAGCTGTCCTGTTGGGTGCAGAGGCACATTGAAAGACAACCCTGATTCCACCCCTATAGATTGAGACGCAGTCCGTCCATCATCGGCAGACAGCACATTGTATGCTATAGTCTGTCTTCCCAGGCTAAGATCTTTGTGTTCCGTGTGTAAACCTTATGTGTCTTTTGGGCATTGATTTGACAATTCAATTCCATTTAATTTAATTTGTAGAGCACCAAATATAATAGATTTGTGTTGCGGCACTATACCGACTGCACAGGGAGCGGCCATGAGTAACATGAGTAACAATGTAAACACACACACACACACACACACACACACACACACACACACACACACACACAAACACAAACAAACACTCACGCACAGTAGGAGTGGATAGATCCTATTAAATGAGGCGTGACGTTGCAGGCACATAAATCAGCGGCTGTGGATGAAGAAGTTCTTACACGGTATTTACAAGAATTATGGGATATCTTTTCTCACATACTAAACAGATGCAGGGAGGAGGAACTCTATCAACAGTTGATTTCCCAGCAAAGCCATTGCTAATTTTATAAAAGCCTATGTATCTGTCTCTCTCTCTCTCTCTCTCTCCCTCTCTCCCTCTCTCTTTCGGTGTGAACTTCTGCTTCAGGCTGTTATAAAACTGTTCACAGACTCCTGGTGCCACGTTCTAAGGCCCAGGGCAAAGACTGTTTCATAGATCTTTACCCTACGCCTACTACTTAAGGTAATTCAATCCTCCTCTCCCTCCCTCTCTCTCTCTCTCTCTACTACACACACACACACACACACACACACACACACACACACACACACACACACACACACACACACACACACACACACACACACACACACACACACACACACACACACACACACACACACACACACAGACACACACACACACACACACACACACAGATACACACACACACACACATACAGGCACAAATCTCTGTGATCATATGTGGGGCACAAAGCGCTGAATCATCAGTTCCATTGTTCCCTGTCGTGTTCCATTGTCGTATATATTTGGAGATTAAATGGGGAGAAAAAGGATAGAGAGAAGGACAGAGGGGGAGGGAGAGAGAGATGGAAAGAAAAACATGAGAGAGTGAAAGAAACTGAGGAATAAAGATAGTAAAGAAAGAAGAGATAGAGAAAGTGTTAAGAAAAGGGCAGGGAAAGAGAGAATGGCAGAAAGAGAGGGAGAGAGGTAGAGTGAGAGAAAGAGACAGTGAGTGACAGTTAGAGAGAGAGAGAGAGAGAGAGGGATAGTGACAGTGAGAGAGTGACAGTATGAGAAAGAGAAAGAGTGAGGAAGAGAGAGAGAGGGGGGGGTAGTGACAGTGAGAGAGTGACAGTATGATAGAGAGAGAGAGAGAGAGAG
>JAODXP020001718.1:0-24270 GCA_027497455.2 Sardinella longiceps | reverse complement strand
TTTTAGTGCTGTCAGTTTAACGCGTTAATAACGGCGTTAACGCAAACCCATTTTAACGCCGTCATTTTTTTAACGCGCGATTAACGCATTTGACCCGCCATTATCAATGGAATGTGAAAAAAAAAATATCTCCGACATTCCAACATCTCCCAACGTTTCAGTATGTCCTGTGTTTGTATTAGGCTTGAAGTAGGCCTACTGCTTAGCCTAGGACCTGGACTACTCATGCCTACAGTAGCCTACACATGCACTGCACACACGGCACGGGTGTCTGCACTCTGCTCTGCTGCTCCGATGTCAGTGAAAACAAATATTTTACCGACACAATCGTTGACGTTCACTCGCATGTTCGCATATTTAGGTTGTTAACTAGCTAGAGGATTAATGTTGTCACTTAGAAACCCCTTCTCTTGAACTGAATACCCCGCAAATAGGCTAATATCATTTTCAAAATTGCAGCGCGAGTGAGAGAGGTGAAACAGGTCGGAGCGCAACTGAGAGAGAGAATGTTTGTGAGCGTCATTTGATGTCAGTGAAAATAAATATTTTACTGACACAATCGTTGACGCTCACTCGCATGTTCGCATATTTAGGTTGTTAACTAGCTAGAGGATTAATGTTGTCACTTAGAAATCCCCTCTTGAACTGAATATCCCGCAAATAGGCTAATATCAGTTTCAAAAATTGCAGCACGAGTGAGAGAGGTGAAACCAACGTGATCTCACAGAATTCCGTGAGACTACCACGGACCCTTAACTCAAAATCTGTGGCCATTCCACGGATTTGCCCCAAATTCTGTGTCTATACCACGGAATTGAGGCCTATGTAAGTCAATGGCAAGCAGTCTCCGTGGCTGACCCACGGATTCCCTGATTCAGTTACAACTGCATTAATCGCTACACAAATGCGTGACAGGGCCACGGAAGAGATCCGTGGTCACAACACGGACTCATCCCTTTCAGTCAAGCACCCGCCTTCATGTTCTTCTACCGGCTTTTGAGAACTGCCTAGACTTCAATGTAAAACCTTTGCCGCTTGATGACTTTGAAACCAGCAACTTGGAGGCATTTGCTATTTCATTTTTCTATCAGAGGTAAGCTATCTAGCCTATATTTTTAAGAATTAGGCTAACCGACAAAGCTGGCTAGGCTAGGCTATCACACTAGCCTATCCCAATCATGATCCCATTCCCATCCCAGTGAATTTTTTTGTCTTTGACCTCAGTAAAATAAAATTTCCACAGTATAGGCCTATCAAATTATATATTTGGTTATTAGCCCGTTTTATTGTTTTACGTGTGTATCCCACGGAATTGACGCCTATGTAAAGTCCATGCAGCAGATCTGTGGTGGACACACGGATTCCAAATCGCTACACAAATGCGTGACAGGACAGTTATCCTCAAAAAGGAACCAAAAAGGAACAAAAAGGTTCCTTTTTGAGGCCAGTGTTCCGTGGTCGCAGCACAGACTCGTCAAGCGCTCCCGGAGGGGAGCAGGATAGGCTAATTTGTGTAGCCAATCCAGCATGATCCCAAACATGTCCAAGTGAAATATTTTTTCTTGGTAAAAGAAGAAATACTGACCTTGGTGAAAAAAAATTACACAATATATCAAATTATATATCTTTGGATATTAGCCTGATTTTTTTATTGTTTTAAATGACATTTGCAATATTCAAGAAATGCATTCTGGGAAAGGAAGTAATTTCTCTGGCTGTGACCTTTGAGGTCAGTGGCCATATCATGTCAACATTTAGACAAGATGCGTTTCCAGGCATTTCTTTTGATCTTTGTCGACTTTTACTGTTTTATTATTATTTGGCGAAGTATAAGAGATATGAAGACAATATTTATTTATTTCGCTTGCATCACGTCATTGTGTGGGCGACCAGGCACCAATGCGTCTGCGCGATTTCTGGTAAGTTCAGCAGGAAAGTGAGAAGGAAAAGTTATTAAGCATTTACACCTTCAAAACGATCAAATTACATCCAAAATATATGTTGTTATGTTTGTTGATTTCCACCCCTGTGTAAGAGTTGTATTAGACAGAGATTGACCGAGTATAAATGTTAGTTGCGTGAAAAAGTTTCTAGGCTATAGGCTAGTGGCTAACGTCAGAGGCTCTGCTACCTAGCAAGAGTTGCTAACTCCGAGTCATACTGTTTGCAGTAGGTAATTAACGTTAGTAGCCTTGTATTTACACCATCAAGTGCTTTTGGCATTGGCTTTGGCATTTGGCATCCACAGTGACTGGTCAAGTGAGGGTGTTATAGATTCTCTTAGGTACAGTCTGTGCCTCCAGGTATGTAAGACCCCCCCTCCCTCCACGAACAAAAACAAAAAACAAAACAGTAACGTTAGCTCTCCAGAAACTTACAATCCTTCTCCCAGAACACACAGAGCATTTTCCCCACAATTTTATTGCTTTATTTTCACCTCCAATCGTTATTAGTATTAGGGAATATAGTGTAGAAAAATGTTAAAACCCTGCATGTGTATTCAATTCAATTCAATTTTGTTTGTAGAGCGCTTAACTACAATACATTGTCTTGCGGTGCTTTACAGACTGTACTTTCCCTTTCCTTACTAATAATTATTTGTTTGGAAGAATCCTTGGGCAGATCCACGCCTCATGGGCTCAACCCACCTTCTGGGGGCCTAGTGAAGTGTCTGTACAGTCGGTAGCCTGATACATAGATTGACCATGTTTAACACTGAGTAACAGCATGAATACAGAATACAGTTACTAGATGGTAAGAAAAAACTTTTGGGGCAGTCAATGGGGTAGAAGAGTCAGGGGATGGAGTCAATAGTTGGGTGGCATTAGAGTTCATTGGGTGGAGGTAATCATTTAGGAAGTGATCATCACATCATGAGGCCTCTGGGAGGAAAGAAGGCTGGTTGTGGTATGTGGCTCCGGAGAGGTTGGTTGGCATCCGTTTTCTGAGATGATGCATAAATGTGATTATGTTGGTTAGAATCATTGTCTGTTTGTTTGTTTTTTTGCACTAGCTTTTGACCTATCAAACATTTGAAATCATTTTGTAGATGTCACAAGCAATGGATGCTGGTCAGGTGGAGGTCCTGATGAAGGCCCTTTGCTAGGGAAAGGATGCAAGAGTTAGTCTACTGTAGTCATCCCTGTGTGGGCCCAGTGCATTGATGTGGGAAAGGTAAGTTTTTAAAAACATAAATCTTTTAGATGCTCATACACTGAGACTGTGGACATAAACAATGCAAAACCAATGCATACTCTAAAGAGTGGCAGCAAAAGAAAAGACTGCATGCTCCACTCCCTATAGTTATGTAATGCTTGCCTGAAAAACAGCAGGAAACTCGGCAGCAGACAAGCATAGGTGACAACCTCAAAATTCACGTTTAGACTTAACCCAGCCCCAGACTTTATCTGTGACCTGGAACTGTGAAGAGCACACTAACCAGTAGTCAGACATTCCAACTCAGCCTACGTCCGTGGCCAATACGGAGCAGGTAATGAGCAGGCGCATAGCAGCCTAACCCAGTCCACCACTGCCATGCTGCTCCCTGCAAGCCTGACCCGTCCTACTGCCGTGTTGCTTCCAGAGAGATTCCCAGCGGATTCCTTACCTGTCTAGGTTTAAGTAAAGGAAACCACTACCCCACACACCTGTCCCAAATCCATCTTAATTAGTACCCAGAGATTGGAGGAGAGAGTTAATAGGTACATGAATGACTACATGACTCGCATGCAAATTGACTATGGCCAACTATCTGTCTAAAACCACAATACTCCCAGCATGAAGTTTGGATTACTGGCCCTCATGTAATAGGCCATTTTAGAAACCAGCACATGTCATCACTGACATCGCCCACCTGCACACAATGTTGCTTGCTATTTTAAGTCCCCCAACAAATTGTACTTACAGTACAGAACACTACACTACTACTCCTGTCATTGTCTTCTCCCATGTCACCTTCATAGGCCCACAAACAAAGCATAACACACAGGAGGGTCCCTTGTGCATGCATACACCACAATGCCAACACACACACCTATCAGACAGTCTCTAACATACACTCAGCACACTGCTCACCTCACTACCATACCATACCTCACCATACCTTTTCCCACATATACAACGCCACATTGTCCAAGTGTCCCATCTCCCCCATCATCCCCTACTCCCCCACCATGACCCCTGGCAGTTGGGTTACCCCCTCAGCCTTGGACCTGGAGTATTCTTGTACCTGTTGCTTTGGGTGCTCCTTGTTGGTGTCCAAACTTGTTTTCAAATGTATCTTATTAAATGATGTATATGATGCAGATCAGAATGAATTTTGATCTCCTCAACAGGACCCTAGATGTCTCAGCCCAGACTGACCCTTTGCCAGACCAGCAGGGCCAGACTGCTCCAGTGCAAAACCAGCAGGACCAGGCCCTGCCCATGGATGATGGTATCATCCTCAACCTTTTTATTTGCCCTCTGAATCCCAACCTCTTACTCATCTTGGAGCTCACCAATTCCAAATTGAGGCTGTTCACACACCCCCACCTCAGCTCCAGGTTCAGTCTCAGAAAAGAAATAAATGAAAAAGAGGTAAAGTTAGTGTTCTTTTCAGTTTATCTTTGTTTTTATGCAGAGAACATTGCAGTTAAAGGATAACTTTGCTTTCAACTAGAGATCTATTGCTCAAGTTACTGAAGAAGACCAGTACAGAAAACAAAGTGTTGATCCAACCCCTACAGATTCAGGTTGGACCAAGCAGCCATATATCTTTTGTTTACTGTTTTGTGAGGCTGCTTTCACAAATACACTGTTTAAAGTAGTGATGGGAATTAGGATTCTTTATTGAGAATTGGTTCTCCTCGCTCAGTTCGTCCAAACAAATTGTTCACACTTAGTAATGGTTGCTTTGCTTCTTTGTCTATCATTTTGAGGTTCATTGGCGGCTCTCTCAGACACGGACACTGATCTAGAATGTTTAGTATTAGCCCCGACTCTTGTGAACTGTCGTTCGAATGAAGGAACGAGAGCTGTCCACAGAGAATCAGTTTACGCTGTTTGTTTCAAAGATTTGTACGAAAGAACTGATTTGTTCGTGAACAATACATCACTAGCTTAAACCACATGTAGTCATCCACAATTCAGTCCTGTGTTGATGTCGGCTTTTGGGCAAGATTTAGAACACAATAAAATTTTATAAAAGCTTCAAGCTTCTGCCCTCCCAGGGGTTAGTAGTCACTGCTAATTCTCTGGCCTACGACACCAATATGAATTGGACTCAATTAGAGAAGTCTTGAGTAGGTTGACCAATAGAGCTCTTGTTAAAATTGGCCAAAGTTGTCCTTAAATTTACAAGTTGATGTGTATTTTGGACCTCCCACAACTTCCAGAATCCACACCTCACTATCAAACCCAAACTCCGCTCCAGATACACCCAGGTCCAGAGGAGATATAGAATATATATGTGTATGCAGAGTCCATTGCAGTTAAATTTGCAAATTGATGTAATGTTTATTTTTGACCTCTCTTCCAGAATCCACAATCCACCATCAAACTCTGAATGAATTTGAGGTCCAACCCCAGCCTCATCTCCAGGTCAGCTCCATGACAAGGCTCCAGGTCCAGGCTGTGAGTATTTCTCAGAAGAGAAATAAAAGAGAAAGAGATGTTATTGTTCTTTTCAGCCAATCTTTATGTTTATGCGGAGTCCAGTGGAAGGACAACTTTGGTCACTTGTCTTACTGAAGACATTAGAAATTTTGGTCCAACCCATAGAGGTTGGATCAAGCAGCCTTATAGTGTTTCTTTACAGTTTTTTGAGGCTGCTTTCAAACACAGGGTTATATACAAACACATGGTTATATTTGAAGTCGTACACACTTCAGTACTGCATTGTATGATATAAGGCTAATGTAATGTTTACTTTGGACCTCTCTTCCAGGGGTCCGTCCCCCAAAAGCATAGTTGCTAACTAAGGTAGCTTGTTAGTTAGTTTGGAATATGTTTCTGTTCCCCAAAGCCATCGGCCAGACTAACGAGCTTCCTTTGTTGACAATATAACTAACTATGGTGATAACGTCGTTAGTCAAAGCATAGTTAGTTCATCACTGGTGTCCCCCAAAAGCATAGTCCAGACTAAGCATAGTATCTTGTTAGTAAAACTTGTTAGTTCAAGCTGACACTCCAAGGTACAAGTTAAAGCCAAAGAAGCTTAGTTATATGGCCACGTGATGTCTTCTTTGGCTGTTTTGGGGTGAAATACTGCTGACGCGACACCACTTGATGCATTACTCCCACCTACAGCGTGAATTAATTATCACAGTTTGATTGACCTCAGTTTAACTCATACAAATGAGTTTAACTGACGAGAGGATACACGTTGTAAAATGCATGTTGTCAAAACAATTGGTCTTCTTGACTGGCAGAAACTTCAAATTACAACTTTGATGCAATTAAATCATTATATTACGATTCCTAATTTAAAATCAAGCCGTCATTACAGCATTCCCGGCTGGATTCGAACTTGAACTGACAAAACAAGTAATGCCTAACTCTACGTGACTGCCTTAGCAAGGTATGCCACTGACTAATTGAAAACAACCATTATCAAGAATTGTTCAAATCATACATATAAATATACGTTTTTAGAATTTATTAATACTAATGGTGTGTAGTTGCTCATTAAACACTACTATTATGGCCAAATAGCCCATGCTTAACTTTCTAAAATAACTGTGAAGCTTGCATTGGCATTATTGGCAATTGCACATCCTCCCCGAAGCCCATGCTTTATTTCTGAACATATTCCAACACAAACTCATTGAAATTGCTCCTTTTCTAAAACTCGGTGCAAATAGGAAAGACAGTGAACATTATCCTCAACTGTAAATGACAACACCTTAGTTTTACATTTGGTAACATTGGCGATAGGCCTATCCCATGATCCTAATCGCAACGAATGCTTACGAACTCTCCGGACACTTCCGAAAACATCTGCAAAGGACATAGTTTGGACTAACGTCTTCCCTACTAACCAACTTCTTACTAAGGAGGTACTTACTTAGTTATCTCGTTTTGGGACACGCGGGAATAAGTTCAGTCGCTAGCTTGAACCAACATAGTAAGATCTTCGTTAAATGCTACGTTCGTTAGTTTTTTGGGAAACGCACTCCAGAATGCACAATCCACCATGACTCTCAGAAAGAACTCCAGGACCAGCCCCAGCCTCATCTCCAGGTCCAGATAATAGATACAGAGGAAAGGGTGAAGTGATCTTTATTTCTTTATCTTTATTTGTTAACACAATTACAGAATCCTTTGCCGTGTAATGCAACACTAGACAATGTCATTTAATTTAAAGGCTTCTTTGCACCTTGATGGACTTCTGCACTGTGACATTGTGTTTCTTCTCATTCTCTAAGGATTTTCCAATATTTTTATTTCCTTCCCTCCACCCAGAGCTCCACTGTGCATATCCTAAATAGTCCATTACCCTTGCAGCTCACCCACCCTTCAAAAGCAAAATCACAGTCCTTTTATGTTACATAGCCTGTAGAATAAAACAGTGCTGTACATGTGTGTAGTGCAATGTATGAAGATGTTCTCCTGTGTGCTTAGGAGTGAATCTGAATCAAAGATGGTTTTATTGGCTAAGTATACATGCAGGGTAATTATGTACACATACAGTTAATTATGGGGATGGCCAGGGGATTCCCATATCTGAGAGCTGCTCACTGTCTGGGGGTTTGACCAGGGGGTCAAGAGAGTGCAGATTAGCAGAGGCACGTTAGCATACGCCATTTTCAAGCATAGCGCCCTACCTGTGAACCAGGCAGCGCATGCACCAAGACAATCAAGTGGCAGTCTGTAGAATCCTCAACAAGAACACAGCAGAGAATGCTCTATACAATAACAGAAGTATTAGTATCATATTAATATCATTACATATTTGTGTCATGTAAATGGGGATAATAGACACAATTTCTTTGTGTTCATGTAAGCACTTTTTTTTTTAAATATAATAACACCCGGGAAAGCCTCAAATTTGGGAGAGTGAAGTGCATGTATATGTAGACTAGACACTGTCTGTGTAGTTTCGTCAAATGGTAACAGTGACCAATAACAACTGTGTTTGTGTATGCTTTTGTAGGATACGTCAGAGGTTAAAGTGTGCTGGTTGCCTTGCTCTAAATGGTAAGTACTGGGATACAGATTGCATCATTCATGCTTCATCATAATGTCCTACTATTTATTTTACTTTAATTTTGTTTTTCAGTTTGTTTTTACTGAACACATTTGCTTTTATTGACTTTGAATTGACACAGAATGGTTAAAATACATGTATAGTGTATATAAATATTCATAATGGAAGTTACCTAAGAAAATACAACCACATAGAAGATTTTGAGAAACATGTTACATATATGGGTTAAAGCATTTTGGCCTCAGTGCTTGAGTTTTCCTAGTATGGCATCCCTAATTTTCCCCTTTTTTTTTTAGTTTTAGCTTGCATTGGTGCTGGAATGTAATGTTGCCAGATAGCAACTCTTTGGCAACTTTACTTTCCAGCGCCAATGCTAAGCTAAAGGTAAAATTGGGGTTGCCAGACAAGGACAATGCATGCACTAAGACTAAAATGCTCTCCAGGTAAGGGGGTGAATAACCAATTTTCATAAAGAGGTGAACTATTCCTTTCATGTTATAAATGCACGCTACTAATGTATTTCTATATTTTAACAGTGGAAAATATTTGGGAGCCAGCACGCCAGTTTTCTTCCTAAGCCAGACCAGAGACGCCACCATTCAACTATTCAATGCACTTTGGTTTTCATACAACCTCCTAGAAGTCGGGCACCACTGTATCAGTCATTTGTTAACCTTCTTATATCAAAGGTTTTGCTAATAAATTAACAGCTGGTATTATGCAGTATTTATTATTGTTCATTGATTCACTTATCTGAACCTTGTACTGTATTGTGGTGGTTAGTTCATCTGAACATTTTTTTTTAGTACAGGATGTAGCGTGATGTAGGACTCAATCATTTGACTGGCATTAACTACATTTTCATGGCATGTTTTTTTTCATGGCATGTTTGTTTTATTTATTAGCAATGCAGCTTTTTGTGTGTCTGTTTGTATGTCCTTATTTGTTGTTTATCTTGAATATATTTTCAATAGCATGCATGATGACACCTTAATTCAGATTTTGGTTGTAATAAAAACTATTTCACTCCTTTTAAAAGCCTTCTTTGTTATCAAACTTTAGTAAGTCAGTAAGTTCGTACATGCATAGATAGCTAGTGTCCCTTTGTGCGACATGGATGGGTATCCAGGTAGATAGGTGCAGAAATCAGCTGCAACAGCTATAGTCACTGGACATGCCCTTCATCATTGAACTTTTGTGTGAAAGAGGCAATGACACATGTACAATATATGTACAGGATTAGGCGTAATGGAATAAGAGCCATTATAGACCAATAGGATGACATCCTACTTTAACCACTGATAACAGGTGTAAGAGATGTGACATCATGTTTGGCCTCAGAGAGACTATCTGTGTTTAGATGGGTGGGGGTTGGAAGAGGTGGGGGGTGGGGGGGGAGGGGGGTACACCAATAAAGATCAAAACATTTCTGGTAGGACACACATTACCCTGAATAGCAATATGAAAGTCACATCATTGAAGCCCTCCCACATAACACCATTTATCAACTTTCTGACCCATCCCATGAAAGAATTTCATGAACAGTCTCCCAAAATAAGGGAAATCAAAGGGCTTGGCTAATTATGTAGTTAGCCTTCTTGGGAGCATTGGAGTACTGGATATCATGATAAGCATCTTCAAGACCTGATATTACAGGAGACCAGGAAGCATAAAAAGCTTTATGCACCACATTCTATGAATGGCATGTTAGCTGTATGATTTGTGTGTATGCCTGACACTTTATTTTAACATGAGGGCCTGATGCTGTGTTTCAGGAACAGTACTGGCAGCCCCACACTAAACAGATAAACGTATTTTAGACATAGGTTTGTTCTGTAGAGCACCGTTCGAAAGGCTGAGCTGAAGGGGGGGTGGGGATGGAGGGCTCCACAGACAGTTGAAAGTGTAACTCCCTCAGACATTCAACCTGAAAGTTTAGGAAGTAGATTGGTGATGGCCTGGGGAACAATATCCATAATGGGAGGCTTGATGCATTCATAGTAATACCTCAGACATTAAGAAGATGGTCATCCATAAGAAGATGGTCATCCAGAATGAAATTAAAGCATCCCACAACATCCATGGCAAGACACACATACATATGATCAAATACACATAGAAGCACTATGCTGTAAAGGTGGCCAAAGCACGGGACATTACAGAGAGTACAGGCAAGATACAATAGGTAGCAAGTAAAGTATCATCCATAGAATTCATAGAGATGTTTAAGGGGATACTTAGGGGGCCAGGGCCATTGTGCAAAAACTGTCAGTGTCAGAGATGATGAGTCCCCGTCCCCGTCCCCGTCCCCCGTTACACATTGTACTGTCGTGAACTGTTCTTATTGGTGAGCTAATAAAGCCGGCGGAGGTGTTCGGTTCAACCTACAGTGTAAGTCACACAGTGTGTGAGGGGTTGCAACCAAGCCCTCACACACTGTGTGACTTACACTGTAGGTTGAATGGATGTGCCATGGATGTTGTGGGATGCTTTAATTTCATTCTGGATGTCCATCTTCTTATCTTAATGTCTGAGGTGTTACTGTGAGCCCTCCATCCCCCCCCACCCCCTTCAGCTCAGCCTTTCGAACGGTGCTCTACAGAACAAACCTATGTCTAGCTCATTTGGACAGTTGACCCCCAGATTAAAGTAAATAAAGTAAATCTGTTTAGTGTGGGGCTGCCAGTACTGTTCCTGCAACACAGCATCAGGCCCTCATGTTAAAATAAAGTGTCAGGCATACACACAAATCATACAGCTAACATGCCATTCATAGAATGTGGTGTGTAAAGCTTTTTCATGTTTCCTGGTCTCCTGTAATATCAGGTCTTGAAGATGCTCATCATGTTATCCAGTACTCCAATGCTCTTTTATAAGTAGGCCTAATGTATTGGGGGTGAACATTTGGCTCCCAAGAAGGCTAACTACATAATTAGCCAAGCCCTTTGATTTCCCTTATTTTGGGAGACTGTTCATGAAATTCTTTCATGGGATGGGTCAGAAAGTTGGTAAATGGTGTTATGTGGGAGGGCTTCAATGATGTGACTTTCATATTGCTATTCAGGGTAATGTGTGTCCTACCAGAAATGTTTTGATCTTTATTGGTGTACCCCCCCCCCCCCTCTTCCAACCCCCACCTATCTAAACACAGATAGTCTGTCTGAGGCCAGACATGATGTCACATCTCTTACACCTGTTATCAGTGGTTAAAGTAGGATGTGGTAGGAGAACACAAATGATTCATCCTATTGGTCTACAATGGCTCTTATTCCATGAAACTATAGCTGTTGCAGCAGATTTCTGCACCTGGATACCCATCCATGTCGCACAAAGGGACACTAGCTAACTATGCATGTACGAACTTACTGACTTACTAAAGTTTGATAACAAAGAAGGCTTTTAAAAGGAGTGAAATAGTTTTTATTACAACCAAAATCTGAATTAAGGTATCATCATGCATGCTATTGAAAATATATTCAAGATAAACAACAAATAAGGACATACAGACACACAAAAAGCTGCAAGGCCAATAACAAATAAAACAAACATGCCATGAAAAAACATGCCATGAAAATGTAGTTAATGCCAGTCACAAATGAGTGAGTCCTACATCACGCTACATCCTGTACTCAAAAAAATGTTCAGATGAACTATCCACCACAATACAGTACAAGGTTCAGATAAGTGAATCAATGAACAATAATAAATACTGCATAATACAGTGGTGCCCGACTTCTAGGAGGTTGTATGAAAACCAAAGTGCATTGAATAGTTGAATGGTGGCGTCTCTGGTCTGGCTTAGGAAGAAAACTGGCTTGCTGGCTCCCAAATATTTTCCACTGTTAAAATATAGAAATACATTAGTAGCGTGCATTTATAACATGAAAGGAATAGTTCACCTCTTTATGAAAATTGGTTATTCACCCCCTTACCTGGAGAGCATTTTAGTCTTAGTGCATGCATTGACCTTGTCTGGCAACCCCAATTTTACCTTTAGCTTAGCATTGGCGCTGGAAAGTAAAGTTGCCAAAGAGTTGCTATCTGGCAACATTACATTCCAGCACCAATGCAAGCTAAAACTAAAAAAAAAAAAAAGGGGAAAATTAGGGATGCCATACTAGGAAAACTCAAGCACTGAGACCAAAATGCTTTAACCCATATATGTAACATGTTTCTCAAAATCTTCTATGTGGTTGTATTTTCTTAGGTAACTTCCATTATGAATATTTATATACACTATACATGTATTTTAACCATTCTGTGTCAATTCAAAGTCAATAAAAGCAAATGTGTTCAGTAAAAACAAACTGAAAAACAAAATTAAAGTAAAATAAATAGTAGGACATTATGATGAAGCATGAATGATGCAATCTGTATCCCAGTACTTACCATTTAGAGCAAGGCAACCAGCACACTTTAACCTCTGACGTATCCTACAAAAGCATACACAAACACAGTTGTTATTGGTCACTGTTACCATTTGACGAAACTACACAGACAGTGTCTAGTCTACATATACATGCACTTCACTCTCCCAAATTTGAGGCTTTCCCGGGTGTTATTATATTTAAAAAAAAAGTGCTTACATGAACACAAAGAAATTGTGTCTATTATCCCCATTTACATGACACAAATATGTAATGATATTAATATGATACTAATACTTCTGTTATTGTATAGAGCATTCTCTGCTGTGTTCTTGTTGAGGATTCTACAGACTGCCACTTGATTGTCTTGGTGCATGCGCTGCCTGGTTCACAGGTAGGGCGCTATGCTTGAAAATGGCGTATGCTAACGTGCCTCTGCTAATCTGCACTCTCTGACCCCCTGGTCAAACCCCCAGACAGTGAGCAGCTCTCAGATATGGGAATCCCCTGGCCATCCCCATAATTAACTGTATGTGTACATAATTACCCTGCATGTATACTTAGCCAATAAAACCATCTTTGATTCAGATTCACTCCTAAGCACACAGGAGAACATCTTCATACATTGCACTACACACATGTACAGCACTGTTTTATTCTACAGGCTATGTAACATAAAAGGACTGTGATTTTGCTTTTGAAGGGTGGGTGAGCTGCAAGGGTAATGGACTATTTAGGATATGCACAGTGGAGCTCTGGGTGGAGGGAAGGAAATAAAAATATTGGAAAATCCTTAGAGAATGAGAAGAAACACAATGTCACAGTGCAGAAGTCCATCAAGGTGCAAAGAAGCCTTTAAATTAAATGACATTGTCTAGTGTTGCATTACACGGCAAAGGATTCTGTAATTGTGTTAACAAATAAAGATAAAGAAATAAAGATCACTTCACCCTTTCCTCTGTATCTATTATCTGGACCTGGAGATGAGGCTGGGGCTGGTCCTGGAGTTCTTTCTGAGAGTCATGGTGGATTGTGCATTCTGGAAGAGAGGTCCAAAGTAAACATTACATTAGCCTTATATCATACAATGCAGTACTGAAGTGTGTACGACTTCAAATATAACCATGTGTTTGTATATAACCCTGTGTTTGAAAGCAGCCTCAAAAAACTGTAAAGAAACACTATAAGGCTGCTTGATCCAACCTCTATGGGTTGGACCAAAATTTCTAATGTCTTCAGTAAGACAAGTGACCAAAGTTGTCCTTCCACTGGACTCCGCATAAACATAAAGATTGGCTGAAAAGAACAATAACATCTCTTTCTCTTTTATTTCTCTTCTGAGAAATACTCACAGCCTGGACCTGGAGCCTTGTCATGGAGCTGACCTGGAGATGAGGCTGGGGTTGGACCTCAAATTCATTCAGAGTTTGATGGTGGATTGTGGATTCTGGAAGAGAGGTCAAAAATAAACATTACATCAATTTGCAAATTTAACTGCAATGGACTCTGCATACACATATATATTCTATATCTCCTCTGGACCTGGGTGTATCTGGAGCGGAGTTTGGGTTTGATAGTGAGGTGTGGATTCTGGAAGTTGTGGGAGGTCCAAAATACACATCAACTTGTAAATTTAAGGACAACTTTGGCCAATTTTAACAAGAGCTCTATTGGTCAACCTACTCAAGACTTCTCTAATTGAGTCCAATTCATATTGGTGTCGTAGGCCAGAGAATTAGCAGTGACTACTAACCCCTGGGAGGGCAGAAGCTTGAAGCTTTTATAAAATTTTATTGTGTTCTAAATCTTGCCCAAAAGCCGACATCAACACAGGACTGAATTGTGGATGACTACATGTGGTTTAAGCTAGTGATGTATTGTTCACGAACAAATCAGTTCTTTTCGTACAAATCTTTGAAACAAACAGCGTAAACTGATTCTCTGTGGACAGCTCTCGTTCCTTCATTCGAACGACAGTTCACAAGAGTCGGGGCTAATACTAAACATTCTAGATCAGTGTCCGTGTCTGAGAGAGCCGCCAATGAACCTCAAAATGATAGACAAAGAAGCATAGCAACCGTTACTAAGTGTGAACAATTTGTTTGGACGAACTGAGCGAGGAGAACTAATTCTCAATAAAGAATCATAATTCCCATCACTACTTTAAACAGTGTCTTTATGAAAGCAGCCTCACAAAACAGTAAACAAAAGATATATGGCTGCTTGGTCCAACCTGAATCTGTAGGAGTTGGATCAACACTTTGTTTTCTGTACTGGTCTTCTTCAGTAACTTGAGCAATAGATCTCTAGTTGAAAGCAAAGTTATCCTTTAACTGCAATGTTCTCTGCATAAAAACAAAGATAAACTGAAAAGAACACTAACTTTACCTCTTTTTCATTTATTTCTTTTCTGAGACTGAACCTGGAGCTGAGGTGGGTGTGTGTGAACAGCCTCAATTTGGAATTGGTGAGCTCCAAGATGAGTAAGAGGTTGGGATTCAGAGGGCAAATAAAAAGGTACCATCATCCATGGGCAGGGCCTGGTCCTGCTGGTTTCTGCACTGGATCAGTCTGGCCCTGCTGGTCTGGCAAAGGGTCAGTCTGGGCTGAGACATCTAGGGTCCTGTTGAGGAGATCAAAATTCATAGTGATCTGCATCATATACATCATTTAATAAGATACATTTGAGAAAAAGTTTGGACACCAACAAGGAGCACCCAAAGCAACAGGTACAAGAATACTCCAGGTCCAAGGCTGAGGGGATAACCCAACTGCCAGGGGTCATGGTGGGGGAGTAGGGGATGATGGGGGAGATGGGACACTTGGACAATGTGGCGTTGTATATGTGGGAAAAGGTATGGTGAGGTATGGTATGGTAGTGAGGTGAGCAGTGTGCGGAGTGTATGTTAGAGACTGTCTGATAAGTGTGTGTGTTGGCATTGTAGTGTATGCATGCACAAGGGACCTTCCTGTGTGTTATGCTTTGTTTGTGGGCCTATGAAGGTGACATGGGAGAAGATAATGACAGGAGTAGTAGTGTAGTGTTCTGTACTGTAAGTACAATTTGTTGGGGGACTTAAAATAGCAAGCAACATTGTGTGCAGGTGGGCGATGTCAGTGATGACATGTGCTGGTTTCTAAACTGGTCTATTACATGAGGGCCAGTAATCCAAACTTCATGCTGGGAATATTGTGGTTTTAGACAGATAGTTGGCCATAGTCAATTTGCATGTGAGTCATGTAGTCATTCATGTACCTATTAACTCTCTCCTCCAATCTCTGTGTACTAATTAAGCTGGATTTGGGACAGGTGTGTGGGGTAGTGGTTTCCTTTTCTTACGACTAGACAGGTAAGGAATCCGCGGGGAATCTCTCTGGAAGCAACACGGCAGTAGGACGGGTCAGGCTTGCAGGGAGCAGCATGGCAGTGGTGGACTGGGTTAGGCTGCTATGCGCCTGCTCATTACCTGCTCCGTATTGGCCACGGATGTAGGCTGATTGGAATGTCTGACTACTGGTTAGTGTGCTCTTCACAGTTCCAGGTCACAGATAAAGTCTGGGGCTGACTTAAGTCTTTAAGCGTGAATTTTGAGGTTGTCACCTATGCTTGTCTGCTGCCGAGTTTCCTGCTGTTTTTCAGGCAAGCATTGCATAACCATAGGGGAGTGGAGCATGCAGTCTTTTCTTTTGCTGCCCCTCTTTAGAGTATGTATTTGTTTTGCATTGATTGTGTCCACAGTCTCAGTGTATGAGCATCTAAAAGATCTATGTTTTTAAAAACTTACCTTTCCCACATCAATGGACTGGGCCCACACAGGGACGACTACAGTAGACTAACTCTTGCATCCTTTCCCTAGCAAAGGGCCTTCATCAGGACCTCCACCTGACCAGCATCCATTGCTTGTGACATCTGCAAAATGATTTCAAATGTTTGATAGGTCAAAAGCTAGTGCAAAAAAACAGACAATGATTCTAACCAACATAATCACATTTATGCATCATCTCAGAAAACGGATGCCAACCAACCTTTCCTCCCATAGGCCCCATGATGTGATGATCCCTTCCTAAATGATTCCTATTGACTCCATTCCCTGACTCTTCTACCCCATTGACTGCCCCAATTTTTCCTACCATCTAGTAATTGTATTCTGTATTCATGCTGTTACTCTGTGTTAACATGGTCAATCTATGTATCAGGCTACCGACTGTACAGACACTTCACTAGGCCCCCGGCAGGTGGGTTGAGCCCATGAGGCGTGGATGTGCCCAAGGATTCTTCCTAACAAATAATTATTAGTAAGGAAAGGGAGAGTACAGTCAGTAAAGCACCGCGAGACAATGTATTGTAGTTTCGCGCTCTACAAACAAAATTGAATTGAATTGAATTGAATACACATGCAGGGTTTTAACATTTTTCTATACTATATTCCCTAATACTAATACCGGTTGGAAGGTGAAAATAAAGCAATAAAGTTGTAGGAAAATGCTCTGTGTGTTCTGGGAGAAGGATTGTAAGCTTCTGCACTGTACAGTGCAATTCTCAACAGACAGGAGAGGTAGGCTACTGTTTTTTTTTTTTTTTTTTTTGTTTGTTTGCTTTTTTTTTTTTTTTTTGGTGAAGGGGGGGGGGGGGGGGTCTTACATACCTGGAGGCACAGACTGTACCTAAGACAATCTATAAACCCCTCCCTTGACCAGTCACTGTAGATGCCAAATGCCAAAGCCAATGCCAATGCCAAAAGCACTTCATGGTATAAATTAACGTTACAAGGCTACAAGGAGTTAGCAACTGCTAGGTAGCAGAGCCTATAACCAGAGAGATTTAGCTAACGTTAGCCACTATAGAGTGTGAAAGTCAATTTGAGCCGTCTGCGGAGGTCTGGTTCCCGGAAGTGACTCCCCCTTTAATTTTGCCATAGGCGTTTCGAAAGGCCCGGTTCAAATAGGGTTCTAATTGTCCACTGTGTCTAACCAGCTACGGGGTACATGATAAGCAACTGATCTTTCGTGTCGAGTGAAAAAACAAACGAAAATACAAAAAAAAACCTATGGTACAAACGTGTGTCCCTTTCATTTCCCCTCAGTGCAAAAAATACACTACCCATAAGCCACTACTTACTCCATGTCCAGCCGACGATTTCCTTTAACGGTCATTGGTATCTGCTCAGGTCAACGATAGCCACGCGGTCGTGCTCCGTCGTCGAATTCTAGTATTTTTTGTCAATATCTGCTCTTTGTAAATATTTTTTGCATCAGAAGCCAAATAACCATACACAACTCTTTATTCAACGTTATTTAAGTGTACCATTCGCTTGACGTTACCGTTAGCCTTGCTGGTAAGGTGTAGTCGTTAGCAATTTCCTCCAGGTCAAGCCTGGTAACGTTACATTAGCAAGGTACGTTAGCCAGTTAGCGATAGCCTGTTAGCTAGGGACCAGGAAAACTAGCCTTTCATTAAGGTGCCGTGTTGCATGCGAGCAAAAATATATTTCCCTGCCTGCTCACTCCTCTTTATGGTCAGAGCATTTGGTTTTGTTAAACCAAGCACGTTAATCTCTGAATGTGATGTCAAATAAAATTTCAAGATCTTTGGGCTCCTTCCTCTTAGCCATGAGCTAAATGCTTTGCTAGCACAACTCACCACAACTTTCTTGTCCTTCATGCTAGCCTTGACAGAAGCCACAAGCTACCCCTGTACCACAGAACAATGCCCCGGTTTAAAATATTGGCTTTACTTTACTTTTCTTTAGCAGCAGCCCACCATGAACCTTTGTATATTTCACAAGTGAAGAGACTGATGGTTCAGAAATATAATTTATTTTGAAATATGCGACATTACAAGGCAAACAAGTCATGGGCTACATTTTCGGCACCTTGGGCTAAGCGATGTTTAGGCTTGTCCGACCTGCAGCTTGCATCAGCGTCAGCATCGGTGATATTAAAGCCTACATTGAACACCATACCTAAACAAAACAAATAAAGTAAAAGGGCAAAGTAAGACACAAATAATATAACCACAACAGACGTCAAGGGTTGTCATATAATCATTTCTACTATGAGAAAACAAACATGAATCGTAGCTGCTCATAAAAGCTAACGTTACCATGCTGTATATCTATGTCTATGAGCTATGCTAACCACATCGTAAACTTACTTTTCATAACGCAGTCATCCGAGTCGTGGGAATGTCTGAATCTCTTAACACAGCGCCTAAACAAAATAAATAAAGCAGCAAGAAGAAATAAGACACAAATAGGCTATCATAATTATATTTTACTATTGAGTGATGCATCATCTTGTTAACTATACTTAGCAAGTTAGCAGCTAACACATCGTTTGAAACTTTGATGCGGTTTACCAAAACTTAACTTACACAGTCTTGTAATTAGTTATATGCATTATATCGATACCAAAACAAATCGTAACATATAATATCACATCATATGATGATTTTACACTAACCAAACTTACCTGAGGTCGTGACACAGCCGGTTTGATGGAAGCACTATCGGGAAGATGGTGCGTGCTGTCTGGGAAGCCTACCGCTGGCGTCCGTTGCTGTCAATGTCTTGCGGTCCCCCAGAGCTCTAGAATAGCAATATTAGCACTAGCATAGCAAGGGCTGATCATCTGCACCGACGTCCTAACGTTGATTTTCGCGGGCTTCAAAAAGGTCCACCAATCAGATACGTTGCAGTGGGATTGTGGGATTGCTCGGGAACATGGGTAATGAAGTACTTCATTGGGACATCGCAGAAAAAGGACCTTTGTTCAGAAACTAAATTGAGATCTCATGAACTTTTGGTGTCTAGGTAAGCACAGGCACTCATTATGTCTTGCCGTAGCTAGTTAGAAATGTAGAATGCGTGGTTAAGACAGCGTGGGTTATAATCAAATTCTCACTCGCCCCGACGAACGCTAAAGACACTTCCGGAACCTCACTTCCACACTCTATAGCCTGGAAACGTTTTCATGCAACTAACATTTATACTCGGTCAATCTCTGTCTAACACAACTCTTCCACAGGGGGTGGAAATCAACAAACATAACAACATATATTTTGGATGTAATTTGATCGTTTTGAAGGTGTAAATGCTTAATAACTTTTCCTTCTCACTTTCCTGCTGAACTTACCAGAAATCGCGCAGACGCATTGGTGCCTGGTCGCCCACACAATGACGTGATGCAAGCGAAATAAATAAATATTGTCTTCATATCTCTTATACTTCGCCAAATAATAACAAAACAGTAAGAGTCGACAAAGATCAAAAGAAATGCCTGGAAACGCATCTTGTCTAAATGTTGACATGATATGGCCACTGACCTCAAAGGTCACAGCCAGAGAAATTACTTCCTTTCCCAGAATGCATTTCTTGAATATTGCAAATGTCATTTAAAACAATAAAAAAATCAGGCTAATATCCAAAGATATATAATTTGATATATTGTGGAAATTTTATTTCACCAAGGTCAGTATTTCTTCTTCTTCTTCTTTTTTTTTTTTTTACCAAGAAAAAATATTTCACTGGGAAATGCTGGATTGGCTACACAAATTAGCCTATCCTGCTCTCCTCCGGGGGGCGCTTGACGAGTCCGTGCTGCGACCACGGAACACTGGCCTCAAAAAGGGAACCTTTTTGTTCCTTGTTTGGTTCCTTTTTGAGGATAACTGTCCTGTCACGCATTTGTGTAGCGATTTGGAATCCGTGTGTCCACCACAGATCTGCTGCATGGACTTTACATAGGCGTCAATTCCGTGGGATACACACGTAAAACAATAAAACGGGCTAATATCCAAAATATATAATTTGATAGGCCTATACTGTGGAAATTTTATTTTACCGAGGTTAAAGAAAAAAAAATCACTGGGACATGTATGGGAATGGGATCATGATTGGGATAGGCTAGTTTTAAGAGATTGTGTGATAGCCTAGCCTTGCCTGCTTTGTCGGTTAATTCTTAAAAATATAGGCTAGATAGCTTACCTCTGGTAGAAAAATGAAATAGCAAATGCCTCCAAGTTGCTGGTTTCAAAGTCATCA
Source organism: Sardinella longiceps (assembly GCA_027497455.2). NCBI lineage: Eukaryota > Metazoa > Chordata > Actinopteri > Clupeiformes > Clupeidae > Sardinella > Sardinella longiceps. The sequence goes on along the minus strand of JAODXP020001718.1, from coordinate 3,673 downwards.
AGCGGCAAAGGTTTTACATTGAAGTCTAGGCAGCTCTCAAAAGCCGGTAGAAGAACATGAAGGCGGGTGCTTGACTGAAAGGGATGAGTCTGTGTTGTGACCACGGATCTCTTCCGTGGCCCTGTCACGCATTTGTGTAGCGATTAATGCAGTTGTAACTGAATCAGGGAATCCGTGGGTCAGCCACGGAGACTGCTTGCCATTGACTTACATAGGCCTCAATTCCGTGGCATAGACACAGAATTTGGGGCAAATCCGTGGAATGGCCACAGATTTTGAGTTAAGGGTCCGTGATAGTCTCACGGAATTCTGTGAGACCAGGCTGGTGAAACAGGTCGGAGCGCAACTGAGAGAGAGAATATTTGTGAGCGTCATTTGATGTCCTTGAAAACAAATATTTTACCGACACAATCGTTGACGCTCACTTGCATGTTCGCAAATTTAGGTTGTTAACTAGCTAGAGGATTAATGTTGTCACTTAGAAATCCCTTTTTCTTGAACTGAATACCCAGCAAATAGGCTAATATCAGTTTCAAAATTGCAGCGCGAGTGAGAGAGGTGAAACAGGTTGGAGCGCAACTGAGAGAGATAATTTGTGCAAACGAGAGCATATAGCCTACCTGATTCTGAACGTATGACCTTGTCACTAAAATGAGAGCTTCTTGCAGGGCAATTGCCAATATGGCAATGTAGGTTTACTCATGTAGACCATAATGCCATATTTTCATTGAGCCTCTTTAAAATATAAGTTAGTATAATTTAAAGGGCCGCCATCCAGGTTTTTTTTTTTTTTGTAAACTTGTGAACTAGCAACATAAGACATCAACATAAGACATCAACATCTCTCTGGCAGTACTTGAACATGTTAATAATTTCTGATGCTGCAACTGGGTTTTCTTTCATTTTAAATTGGTATTCACCCCCACCAATGAATGCTGATAACACCATTAAAATGAAAATAAATAAATAAAAATGGGACAAAAAGAAATCGAGGGACATTTAGAATAGAAAGAAATTTGCGATTAATCGCGATTAAATATTTTAATCGCTTGACAGCACTACTATATTTACAACTAAATATCGATCTAATAACAACATTCACGCCACAACTATAATGAAACATAAAAGACTGATAGCAAATTAGAAACCATGGAATTTTAGGCATTTATTCATTCATGAGAAGATAAAACCTACATTATTATTTGTCAGGACAGAGATAGATAATAGGAAATAGTCACAGTTATCTTTATAGTAATCATTCAGGTGTGAGTAGCTCCTTAAAAAACAGATTGAACTTGTTTTTGTTTTTTTTTGTTTTTTTTTTTGGGGGGGGGGGGGGGGGTGGGGTTGTTCAGTTTTCATCAAAAATCCTTGCATATGATTGGTTAAACCAATTTTCTTTGTTGGCATGTGACTTCAACCACTCTTATCGAAACAAAACTAACCCCTGAGGAGGTTCTGCATCCCATGATGCAACGCGATTTGTAATTTCACAAAAAAAAATAAAATAAATAAATAAATAAAAAATTGTTGCAAGTGGAGATATGGCAGGACCAGCCTATATCTACAGCACCGTATCTCAGAGCTTTCTAGAAACACACACACACACACACACACACACACACACACATACACACACACACAACACACACACACACACACACACACACACACACACACACACACACACATACACACACACACACACGTATACAGTATATATATTAACTTTTTTATTTTGTAATTAGTGCTGTCAAACGATTAAAAAAATTAATCTGATTAATCACAAAATTTTTCAAAGATTAATCGTGATTAATCACTTTTAATCGCAACTCATTTCCTCCAGTAAGAATTTGGATGCTAGGGTGTATTGGATCCTTATTTTGCCCTGTAAAGGCCCTGATACTGAATAGTTGGCTTTGTTCGTCTCAAATGGGGCAATTCACACCTGTCCCCTACCCCAAAGGATTCCCCAAACATGTTGTTGGACAGTCAGGAGCTAGGCCATAATCTTTGTATAGTTTGACTTGATAACCGTTCCATTTTCTATCTGAAATTTAACATAAAACATGCCATGAAAGTGGAACCATATCCATCAGGATTAATCTGAGTTAATTTTTTTAATCCGAGTTAAATTTTTTGGATTAATCACGTGATTAATCAGTTAATTTTGCCAGCACTATTTGTAATATATCAAAATTGTATGCATTATCCAATGGCTGTAGCCTACAACCAAAGAGAAACCTCGGCTCTCCAGACCTGGCATCATAATATTCACCAAGGAGGAGGAACAGAAGGAGAGCTTCACACAGGCACTAAACCAAGCATGGCAGGCATGCAGGGGACACACAGCATATGCAGAAGATGAGGAAAAAAGCGACCAAATTCCAGTTCATTAAAAGAGAAGTGGTTTCCTCTTAAACTTCAGCACATCTCTCCCTTGGGTGCAGTTCCATGGTTGGTGCAGTACTGGTAGTCTGAAAGAGAATAAAAATGGCTCTAGAAATAACTTATACATCTTACGGGAGGAAGACAACGATAACACCCCCACACACATCACTGATCATACAACCCACACACACGCACACACACACACACACACACACACACACACACATACATCGCATATGTAGAAGAAAAAGAGAAATTTGGGTTCATTAAAGAAATGGATACATATGATTTCCGGTAACACTTTACTTGACGGGTGAGTACATAACACATTCATAGCAGCTTTCATAAAATGCTCACAAAGCATTCATTACTGTTTCATAAGACATGACTCCACCTTCATACCCAACCCTTCATAAATGTGGAAGATAGAATTCCGATAACCTATCAAAATAAAAGTCCAGTGGTCTCAAAGCAGCACTGCCATTTATGTTTGTCACCTGATCATGTCACATCTGAATATTTCATGAATATCTTAGGAAGTCTACTTTAAATGTCACTTTACTATATAGGTTGCGAAGTATTCATAATCACTTATCTGAGTTTAACACTGAGAGGTAGGTTTAAAGTACTTTGAGATGACCTCAGAACAGTTGGACATTCCCCTTTTGAATGTGGGGAAGGTATAAAAAATATTATAATTACCCCAAGGTGATATATATTTTTTAATGAAACATTTAAATTAGATCCTTGCTCATGATCTGATAATGCATTTGTCCATTACTCTGATTTGACTTGATCAGGTAACAGGTTCAAATCAAGGATTTCAATGCTTCTTTGAGACCATTGGACAGGAGCAAGCATTATTTATTTATTTATTTATTTATATTTTTAAAAATCTGTTACCTGAATAATATGCAATATCAGATACATTAGGGTCCACAAATACTGAGTCGGCTCTAGTTTACCTCTCAGTGGTAAACTCAGATGAATGATTATGAATACTTCGCAACCTGTATAGTAAAGTGACATTTGAAGTAGACTTCATAAGATAGTCATGAAATATTCAGGTGTGACATGATTGGGTGACAAACATAAATGGCAGTGCTGCTTTGAGACCACTGGACTTTTATTTTGATAGGTTATCGACATTCTATCTTCCACATTTATGAAGGGTTGGGTATGAAGGTGGAGTCATATCTTATGAAACAGTCATGAATGCTTTATGAGCATGTTATGAAAGCTGCTATGAATGTGTTATGTACTCACCCGTCAAGTAAAGTGT
>JAODXP020001717.1:22500-24438 GCA_027497455.2 Sardinella longiceps | reverse complement strand
TAGCTTGTAGAAAATTATTATTTATGTGTAGGACAGGAAATGGCTTTAGCTGTGCCATTAAAGAAGAAATGAACGCATGAAACAAATAGAAAACAGTGTGATGTTTCAGGCCAGAATCAGTTTCACAGGGTGTGTGTGTGTGTGTGTGTGTGTGTGTGTGTGTGTGCGCCATGGCCATTATTGGGGCTGTCCACACCAAAGCAAACCTGTATGTAAAATGCTCTTCCTGGAATTACTCGTACTGTGTGTGTGTGTGTGTGTGTGTCCGTGTGTGTGTTTGCGTGTGTGTGTGGGCGGTTAGGTTTGTCTGTATGAGGATGTGGCTAACAGTGTAATGAGTTACTGTAACACAAATATCTGTATGCAAACGCTTGCAATGCCTTCGCGGGAATATAAGCTTGCGTATCTGTGTGTGTGTACAGTGAGTGTGTGCGTTAGTGTGCTTCTGAGTGTGTGTGCATGCGTGTGTGTGTGTGTGTTTTTGATTGTATGTGTGAGTGATTGTTTTGAGTCAGCAATAGATTGCATTCCAGTTACTCTTTAACTGTTTGACTTGCTGTAAATGTATAGTGTGTGTGGGTGCATATGTCAGCACACAGCTTCAGTGTGTGTGTGTGTGTGTGTGTGTGTGTGTGTGTGTGTGTGTGTGTGTGTGCATGTGTCAGCCACAGTTCTTTCTGGAAACACCCAATAGTGAATCACTATAGCAGAGTAATTTGGAGTGTGTGTGTGTGTGCGTGTGTGAGTGTATGTGTGCTATCAATGCTGAGCTCCAGTCCCAGCCTGTGCTATTGATTGGCCTTCATTGATCAGCTATTAGTGAAATGCACACCAGGCCATTGTTTACAAACACATGTGTTTGCATGTGTGTGTGTGTTTGTGTGTGTGTGTGTGTGTGTGTATGTGTGTGTGTTTGCAATTCCTCACTCATTGTGTTGGAGATTTTTCTGTGTGTGTGTGCTAATTTGTGGTGGTATGTTGAAACAGTCTTTTAAAGTGTGTGTGTGTTCATATGTTCTAGGCAGTGATGGGGAACGCCAGTGTGAGAACCGGGCTACGCGCTGTAAGGTGGAACATCTCCAGATGCTCCTCCAGCAGCACCGCCTTCGCCGCAAGGCCCGCCGCGACAGCCGCGCCCCCTATGCCTGGTCTCCTAGCAACCGCAGGGTGACGCGCAGCCATAGCAACAGCAGCGCTGGCTCCGCCTCCTCAGCATCATCAGCGTCGTCGCCATCATCATCGGCCGCCGCCTCCCCCGACGGAGACGCCGCCTCTCTGGAGCTGGAGTACGAGGACGCCGTGTGGAAGGCCGAAGGCCCTCCCACTGACCTCAGCAGTGAGGTCATCATGGCGTGATGGAGGGATGAGAAGAAAGAGGAGAAGAAAAGAAAAGAGTGAGGGATGGAGAGGAAGAGTGAAAAGATGAGAAGCAGAAAGAAAGAAAGAAAGAAAGAAAGAAAGAAAGAAAGACTGCTGTGCTGAATGAACTATAAGGACTACATGAGACTTAATGTGTGTCTAATGCATCAGACTGGACTAGAGTAGGCCCTCCTGTGTGTGTGTGTGTGTGTGTGTGTGTGTGTGTGTGTGTGTGTGTGTGTGTGTGTGTGTGTGTGTGTGTGTGTGTGTGCCTACGTCTTTCCTCTTACACAACCTGTGGACTTCATTATGACAAAAACTCAAATGTGAATCGCACACACAGACACACAAAAAGACATTGAAATCAGTTTCTTGGATGCTGGACACCTTCTCCATTCTGTATAACTCAAGAGCAGCACAGGCCAGGAGTGGAGCTGCAGAGTTGAGCTGAGCGGAGCGGAGTGAGGTGGATCTGAGCTGAGCTTAGTGGAGTGGCTCTGCCTCTCCTCAGGGCATTGGCACATTAACAGGACAAACTCTCAGCCCACATACAACTTTACAGCACAACCACATTTAGGA
>JAODXP020001717.1:7500-17500 GCA_027497455.2 Sardinella longiceps | reverse complement strand
TTCCCTGACCTCAATAGTATTTTCTGTCTGTATGCTTAAAACTCCATATAAGACTGTTTAAATGTAGTCTTACCTGGAGTTCAGCTTTGACTAACACTACCAACATGTGAAATAATAAACTTTCATTTCACATTTCACGTTTCAAGATTGCAATGCAGATTAATTGGCAACCAGCCTGAGCCAATGTTAAGAGGAAGGGAAAGAAAACTTTGGTGCCACAGCTCTAAAACAGCTTATCGTGAAAGTGAAACTATGACATTTGTGCATGGAAGTGCAATTCCATGAAAACAAAATATGGCAATTGGTGTTTGTGGAAAGATGGTCGGTTTCTCAGCAGCACAAACCGCTCCGAAAGAGAAACAATTCTGGGAAAAGCAGTAGGACTCCAATATGGCAACAGCAACGCCATAATCATGCTAGCTACTGTATGCCACTTACTGACATCAATTCAAATGAAATGTTGGATCAATATTAACGTATGCCCTCTTTCTGGCAGTATTTAACTCAATACGCTCAAAGCTCAGTAAATGATAAAATAGTTTAACATTTCCAATTTTAAACCCATTTCCACATTCACTGCTAAAATGGCACAAGGGATGGAAAGGGGGGATGAGCGTTGGGCTATTTTTATTTCAGGAGATCCCCCCTCAGCTGCCTAGAGTACTGAGTCCAACACCTGTGAAGGGAGGGACAATGGATGAACAGACATGAGAGGAGGGGAGGGGACGAGAGGAAGTGAGAGAGAGAGAGAGAGAAAGAAAGAGAGAGAGAGAGATTAAGAAACACAGGATGTGTGATGGACAGACGTCAGAGCACAGGAAGTAGTCTCGACACACACATACATACACACACACAGATAGACACACACCCATACACACACGCACACATTAATGCAACTTCCTCAGTCCAAACTGATCACAGGAAGGACTCCCTTGCCCCCAACCTCCCCACAACCACACACACACACACACACACACACACACACACACACACACACACACACACACACACACATGTACCCATATCCAGCCACCCACACACAACCTCTCTCCCAAAAGTTTTTATTTGGCATGGTTCATTGAAGAATGGTTGCCAAAACAGACAATACATGCAATACAAACAGATGCAATATCTGTTTGGGAACAATAGGATGAATGAACTTACGATAGGATAAATACACTAGAAATAAAGAAACTAAACAAAATAGGAAATGTATAGGGACTTCTAATTGATGGAAAGGGGGAATGACTGTTTTAGAAGCTAGATGATTTCGACTATTTTTAGTATATGGGCATCTCTCTCTCTCTCTCTCTCTCTCTCTCTCTCTCTCTCTCTCTCTCTCTCTCTCTCTACACACACACACACACACACACACACACACACACACACACACACAGACACACACAAAAAAAATTAACAAAATATAGCCAAAGCTTCCACATTTTACATTGCCATTTGGCTCAGTTGTGGCAGAGCTTAAATGGGCTAGCAAATCCCCAACTCTCTCACACATAAACAAGCAAACTCATTTCCTGTTTGCACAGGAAGTCAGCTCCTTTGTTTCTACATCACGCTGCCATCTGAGAGTCCACGGGGAAAGAGGAAGTGTTCCCCCATTCAGAAATGACGCATCACTTCCTGTTCGTCTGACGGGAAAGCCTGTTTTTTTTTTTTTTTTTTAAAAAAACCTAATTGGCTCTTAGAGTTGGAGAAGTTTCTCTAGAAGCCTCAGCATGTGGGAAGGGCAGTTTGTTACTGTAGCCACAACCAGAAATAAGGTTTAGTTGTGTTATCACAACCAGAGAGAGGTTCAGTTAAATGTAGCCGCCATCAGAGAGAGGTCCTGTTTTTTACTGTAGCCACAACCAGAGAGGTTCAGTTTACTAATGTTATCACAACCAAAGAGAGGTCCAGTTTTTTGATGTAGCCATCATCAGTGAGACGTTCCGTTTACTAGTGTTTACTAACTTATTGGGCTTCCCAGAAATGACTACTCTCTCTCTCTCTGCCCTCTTATGGAGTTTATTTTATGTCTATTATTCAAGCAAAGAAAAAAATCCAATCAAACCAATGAAAATTCACCCTTTCTGCTCGCAACCATTGCAGTCAGACCAAGTTTTGTATTCGCAAGTTTCAGATTCGTAAGCGAAACTCTCAGTCAGATTCGTAAGCGAAGGTTTTCAACTCGCAAGCAAGGGTTTCAGATTAGATAAAGAAAGAATGAGAATACAGTTGATTTTCTTTGTCTTAGACCTTGATTTTTCATTTTCAAAGTTGTATTTTTTGCTTGGGCTTTTTTGGATTTGGATTTTTTTTCTTGGCTTAAACTATTTTTTCTTTGCTTGAATAATAAAGACACAAAATAGGCTCCATTCTCTCTCTCTCTTTCTCTCCATCTCTCTCTGCCTCCTCTTTTGCAAAGTTGTAGTGTCTGACAGTGTTGGGCAAGTTACTGTAAAACTGTAATGCACTGTTTATTACTTGTTACTGACATTTTAAAGTAATTCCTTACATTACAATATTAGTGTTTTGAAAATGTAAGGCGTTAGATTACTGTTGCATTACTTTTAAGTTACTCTTCGAGCCCCACGTTAGACTATGACCTTCACTAATTTGTTATGAATGTTGAGAATGACAAGCGGACACTGTAAAGTTCTAAATTAATTCTGGCACATCAGACGTTTTACCCTTGATGACCTCTCAGTGATTTTTGGCGAATTTGTATGAAGGAAAAAACGACATTTCATTGTAAGTTAAAAATGCATTGTAACTTGAGTTACTCACAATTGTACCGAGTTAAATATGACCAATTTTTTTTGTAATGCCTTACATTACCAAGTTACCACAAAAAGCAGTGCATTACAGTAATTAGTTACTTTTGTAACTTGTTACTCCCAACACTGGTGTCTGAACACTATGTCACTCATCTATAAGCCGGCCAGTGAAGCTTTCCCAAAACAGAACCATTTGGTTTTTTTGCCAAGGCGACTTAGATCATCGGCCTGATTTATCAAATTTGTTGTATTCATGAAATACAAATCCTCCCTTTTAACCCTATTTGTTAACATGTCCTCTGAAGAAAGTGGGGCCATCCGGCATCAACCGGTTGACTGTTAACATCCGGCCCGTTAGTCAAGTCAGGCTGGGGCTTAACACTACTGAATCTGGATTACAATCAGGCTGGAGTTTAGCTAGCCTGGCTTTGGCCATCCCCTTGGTCTATGCTTTAGCTTCGTTCAGGGGTCTGGGATGGCATCCATTGACGAATGATTGCAAGCTGTGGAAGTTTGAAACGATTAAATCTGATTTCACCCAATTGCTAACGTTATGCACCAGTTTGGTTGTGAAGTAAGTTACGCTACAACAAACCCGACATAATCTCTCACAACTCCCGATCCTGCTGGCTTTTTAGCTCGGTATGGAATCACTGCAAACGATGCCAATGCCTGGAATGCCAGACAGAGTCATGAAGGGAGATCATTATTGAGTGGAAGTACATAGGGAGGCAAGGCCAGGCTAGGGTTTAGCACTACTGAATCTGGATTAGAATCCGACTGGGGTTCAGTACTACTGAATCAGCATTAATCCAGTCCTCTAGGCCCTATAACCTGCATTGCTCATCTGGCTCCTTCAGAAATGTGACTCAGCATGTTCCCATTCACAAAAGCCACCGAAAACATGACACAGCACTTTTCACACTCCCCGAAACTCAGACGCAATCATGTAGCTGCCAATACACTCCCAGAACAGGAGGATAGAGGAAGTGAACCATGCAGGGTGTGTGTGTGTGTGTGTGTGTGTGTGTGTGTGTGTGTGTGGCGTACTGGACAGCAGAAAGCATATGGAGTCAGAGAAAATGAGGTGGCTTCTGCTCAACTGGGTTTTCCCAATCTTTGTGTAACACTTAGATTGGTTTTCCCAAGCTTTGTGTTATATTTAGATTATTTTTTCTCAATATGTGTTTCACTCAAACTGGTTTTCTCAGTCTGTGTTTTGTTGTAAGGGCAGTTGTGTACATGTGTGTGTGTGTGTGTGTGTGTGTGTGTGTGTGTGTGTGTGTGTGTGTGTGTGTGTGTGTGTGTGTGTGTGTGTGTGTGTGTGTGTGTGTGTGAAGTCTGTGACCTTTGTGCTTTTCCTGTGATGCATCACCCTTGAGCTGCTGGATGTGCTGCATCCGTCCCCTACCCTGCCTCAACCTCAGGAGACCCCTCTACCCTGCCCTGGGCCCTGCCTCAACCTCAGGAGACCCCTCTACCCTGCCCCTGCCTCAACCTCAGGAGACCCCTCTAAAGCGGTCCGCACACCGGTTCCGACACAGTGCTGAGCACTCCGCTTCCAACATTCTATTCCTTTGTTTTCAATGCAACCCCGCACACCTGCGCCGAACTCTTCCGTCATCGATTGTGAATTACAATTGAAGTCTATTTTGTCGGAGCCGTCCATCGACATCCATTGTTAATTCCACAGGCTTCTATACTAGGTTTGTTGCGAAAAAGTCAAATTCGAAAGTGCTCTGCAATGCTGTGGGAGTCGGTGTGCAGATGGCTTAAGATCTCTACGGTGGGTCTGACTGATGGCCGTGGAGCTCTAGCCGCTCACTGTGGAGTATGATACAGGAGCCATAGTTTGGAGCAGGAATATCGAGAAGTAGTATGGACCAGCGGTATGGAGCAATAGAATGGATGAGTAGTATGCTAGAATATTGTCTAGTACAGCGCTGACTATGGCTTAGTAGTATGCTGGAGTAGTGTGTACACTAGTCTAGTGCTGAGTATGAGGTAGTAGTATGCTAGAGTAGTGTGTGCAGTAGTACAGTGCTGAGTATAGAGTAATAGTATGCAAGGGTAGTGTGTGCAGTAGTACAGTGCTGAGGGAAGTATGCTAGAGTAGTGTGTAGTACAGTGCTTAGTATGGGGTAGTAGTATGCTGGAGAACTATGTGCCTTAGTACATGTAGTAGTATGCTGGAGTAGTATGAAGCTGAGGGCAGAGAGGAGAGGTGTAATGATCCACTGCTCTGGACACAAGCCCAGCATCACTGACCCACTGGACGGACACACACACACACACACACACACACACACACACACACACACAGCATCACTGACCCACTGGACACATGCTACAGTTACTAAGCAACACTGCAGACTAGAGCAGAGAAGAAAGAGACGGAGAGAGAGAGAGAGAGAGAGAGAGAGAGAGAGAGAGAGAGAGAGAGAGCGGGGGAGCCAGTGAATGGACAGAGAGTGATTCATGGTCATATCAGAAGCTATATCTGGCTCCAGAGTAGCTATTCTCAGCACTGCTCCCAGGGAACACTTTATTTATAGGACTGCTTTGTCCTCAGTCATTGACTAGGTGTGTGTGTGTGTGTATGTGTATGTGTGTGTGTGTGTGTGTGTGTGTGTGTGTGTGTGTGTGTGTGTACACCATTTCAACCATACAAATACAAACAATACAAGAACATTTAATTTTGTTAAAGAATGCTGAAAATCTTAAGGATGTAAGAGTGTGAAAGTTAGATAAGTAGTACCCAATAGCCTACAGAGGTGGCATTTGGAGGGTTAGCATGCTACAAACCATCACTCATAGACAACAGTTATGGCGTCCGTTTAAAGGAGAAAGCCGGTGTGATTCTAAAATATGTTAAATAATGATCGGAGCACGGACTTGTCGCACATAGTTTACTTGCACATGACCCCCTCCTCTCGGGAGTACGGCTAGTTAACCGATTGGCTACAGACAGACTTAATGTTGGAGTCGATCAGGCACCTCATAGTTTGAGTTGAAAACTGTAGCTTTCCACCATTGACGAAGCTCAAAGTTATTCCAAACTTCCAGCTTGTCTCTATCTAGCTTGTAAGCTTCCGTTGCCGTGTTTCATTTGAAATAACGTGAGATCGACATACTGAGTAGTGAACTACTATACAAAAGACAAGCTGTACATATAACCTTATATCTAAGCTAAATGTGCACTTTCAAAGTTCTCTATGCCTCGATTTAAAGGAATAGGCCACCCCAAAATGAAATTTAGTCTCTTACCATATTCCCCTGAGTTGGATAAGTGACCAAAAGTGTTTTTCATTCAACCCCGTGGTTTCCCGTATCCAAAAGCACAGCGTTAGCTTAGCTTAGCATAGAGCGCCGTAATTTGGAGTTTCCATTTAGTCGTTCTCAAAATAGTCATATATGAACGGCTAAATGGAAACTCCAAATTACGCCGCTCTATGCTAAGCTAACGCTGTGCTTTTGGATACGGGAAACCACGGGGGTGAATGAAAAACACTTTTGGTCACTTATCCAACTCAGGGGAATATGGTAAAAGACAAAGTTTCGTTTTGGGGTGGCCTATTCCTTTAAATGTAAACACCCACGGAAATCTACGGAATGAAGTTTGGAGCAACTTTGAGCTTCGTGTAACGCACCGGCTCTTGTGCGCACATTAAGGGGAGACCACGCAGCGTTCAAATGATAATAAGAAATGAATTTATTAAATAAAGACAGTTAAAGTATATAAAGTATAAAGATAAGGATAAGTAATGATAAAGATAAGTGTAGTGTAGTCAGTGTAATGTTCAGTAAATAAAAGTGGTGCACAGATCAGTCTAGGGAAACAAACAAACGATAACGCAACAAAAATCAAAATGCCGAGGAGGAGGAAGCAGCCCTGTGGGTTGGGAGTGGACACGTCTTATACCGCAGCCCATTAGGCACACCTGGATAAACCACAGGAGAAATAAGCGCCATGGCACCGAAGTGCCAGTAGGCGGGGTTAGTAGGTTCACCTTTAGACAGAAACGGCAAGGCCATTACATTCGTCAATGGTGGAAATTATAGAGGTAAGCTACAGTTTTCAACTTAGACTATCAGGTGCTGGTCCACTCCAAGGCTAAGCCTGTTTGTAGCCAATCGGTTAACTAGCCATATTCCCGAGAGGAGGGGTCAGGTGCAAGTGAACTATGTGCGACAAGTCCGTGCTCCGATCATTTTTAACATATTTTAAGACAGAATAACACCAGCTTTCTCCTTTAAAGCATAGTTACTAACCAGTCAGTAACTTGATCAGTTGTCAATGGGAAATTGCATTGCAACCAACATCATTCCTAACTTAGTTAGCAACTATGCTTTTGGGAAACGGACGCCTGGTTAGAAGCTCTGATGCTTGCAATGGTTATTCGAAAAAAGGTATGAAATCAACACAGTAATGTGTAGGTTGAGTTTCTCTGAATGAGAAACCAGAGTTCTTGTGTGGGTTTACTCTTGTTAACTGACCCGCTCAACCTTTAAAGCCATGAGTGAATTGCTGTCTAACACTATTGGGGATTCATTTGAGTTAGGCTATAGCTACTATGTGTGACGTGACGTTGTCATTATGAATGTGGCGTTATCAACAGGTGTTATGGTGTATCCTATGGTGTATGTCCCAACCCTCCTTGAAACAGTCTGTGTGTGTTCAGGTGTTATGGTGTATGCCTGGAGAGAGAGAGAGAGAGAGAGAGAGAGAGAGAGAGAGAGAGAGAAATTGTGTAGGAGTTTCAAGTTAAGTGGGCCAGCCAGCGTGTTTATTCAGACGTCAGACGTGTGTGTGTGTGTGTGTGTGTGTGTTGTGTGTGTGTGTGTGTGTGTGTGTGTGTGTGTGTGTGTGTGTGTGTGTTTGTAAGACAAATATAGCAGCCTGATCCACATCTCTCTTGGTCAGGACTTATATCAGCAGCAGGTCTGTTGGCTCACATAACAAGAGACAGAGAGAGAGAGAGAGAGAGAGAGAGAGAGAGAAGAGATAGAGAGTTTTGACAAAAAACTGAATTATGTAAGATAACTAATTAGCTCGCTCTCTCTCTCTCTCTCTCTCTCTCTCTCTCTCTCTCTCTCTCTGCTGATGTGCCAGAGGTGAAGTGAAGAGTGAAGTATTCAGTGACCAGTTCAGACAGACAGACAGACAGACAGACAGACAGACACACACACACACACACACACACACACACACACACACATGCTCTAGTTCCTAATGCCTTTGGAGTGCTGCCACAAATAGCTTCTGAATAAAGATGGAGCCGTTTCCGTTTTGGAACTACATCTGGGAAAGTGACCCACACACACACACACCCATCCTGTGCCCAGAGACACACACACACACACACGCCTACGCCTGATTTGTAACCATGTGTGTGGGTGGTGTGTATGTGAGGGGGGGTCAGAGTGGGCGGTTACCGTGGCAACGCTTTTCATGTCTGGGCAGGCTGGTACGCGCGCTGTCAGGACACCGGGAGAGACGCACGCTCTGAGACGCGCCAGTTATACCGCCGCCTTCGTGGTTTCCGCGCTCCCCTCGAGATAACCTTTCTCCCCGGAGCCCCGGGGATTTGACTCAACACACCGGCTCTCCCGCTCATCTGTACCGACAGGCCTGCCAGTGTTCACTACACCGTTCGTTCCGCTTCTGTCTCATGGGGATAAACCAAACAGAACGCTACTTACGAGGGTCACTAAAGTCGCGCCCCCAGCAGTGAAATATTAGCCAATTAAAACAAACGTTTCAGCTGCTCACAGCAAAAAAGATGGAAGTTCCAAACTGCCGGGGTATTTTTATCTTCATTTGTTTGGACAGACACTTTCCAAGTTACAGGAGAACAATCATGCAAATAACGACTTCCCAAGATCAGAGTGTGTGTATTTGATTCCAGTAACCAACCTATAATACCGGTAGGCGTGTGCAAATAAATTAGAAGTGCGTTTGGCTGTAAAACTCTAGATCACGAGGAAAATCAGCATTCCCAGAAAGCCAGTAGGCTACGTCTGAAGGTTTTTTTTGTTTGTTTGTTTGTTTGTTTTTTTGCTGCACTAGTAAAACAAACTGTCCTGATGTCACATGAAGAAACTGTTCTGATGTCAAGTTAGACATGCTGACGTGTATGTTGACTTACAAACACAGATGATTCCCATATACTGATATTATATAGTTTTAATAATAAAAGGAACGAAAGAAAGGCTGATGACCATGGACACTATTCTAGAACCTCTAGTGATCTCTGTTCATTCCCCTCTGTTGTTCCCCCCACTGGTAACTGCAGATGTGATTGCAGGTCTGACACAGAACAATGGCAGAGGCTTGAGGAGATTTTATCTGGATTTTTTTGGTGTATGGACTACTAGACCAAAGATGCTTCTACCTCTCTAGTAGTGCTCTTGAGTTTAGTGAGGGGGCAGCTGGGGAGACTCTGGTTGGGCTTACTTCCTCCTCTCTTCTTTCTTTTCCTCTTCTCTGACTTCTGTTCATCCTCTCATCATTTCTCATTCCTCTCTTCCTTCCTCTCCTCTTTTCTTTCATCTTCACACCAGTTCTCTATCATCACTCACTCAACATAGTTCTGCAGCGCTTGTTTTCCAGAATGTTCTCCTTCAGAACTCATGCAAGACCCCTCCAACCCCCACCCCATTCTTCCTGTTCACAGCTCCCGTTTCTCTGCTCAAAGTGTTTACTCAATAAATAGTGCTTATGCCCGACACCATTAGCCATCACAATCTGTGTGTGTGTGTGTGTGTGTGTGTGTGTGTGTGTGTGTGTGTGTGTGTGTGTGTGTGTGTGTGTGCGTGCGTGCATGTGTGAACACCATTAACGGCACCACAATCTGTTTCCAGAGTTACTGAAAGGTCAGGCAAAGGTTGCCGAGGTCATAGCACCCTGTCAGAAAGAGGAAGTACTCTGGCGCCAGTTTTGCCAAGGGGGTCTCTGCTGCACACACACACACACACACACACACACACACACACACACACACACACACACACACACACACACACACACACACAGAGACTGGTCAAGGAGTTCCAGGGGGTGGTGGGAGTATGTGTGTGTTTATCTGGATATGTTTGCTTGTGTATCTGCAAATAGGCATGTGTGTGTGTGTGTGTGTGTGTGTGTGTGTGTGTGTGTGTGTGTGTGTGTGTGTGTGTGTGTGTGTGTGTGTGTGTTTCACTTACAAGGCTTCTGTTAATTGTTG
>JAODXP020001717.1:0-2500 GCA_027497455.2 Sardinella longiceps | reverse complement strand
GTCCATCCCTCCTCTCTCTCTCTTTCCATGCTCACCCCCTCTTTCTCTCTCTCTATGCCCATCCCTGACTCTCTCTCTCTCTGATGATCCCTTACTACTTTATTCTCCTCCTTAGTATCTCTCTTTTTGTAATTCAAATGTTTATTTAAACATGACACACAAAAGCTCACAGTGGTACATTGAGAGCTATATAGAAGGTCAGGCATCGACTCAACAGTCTTTAAGGCTTAGGTAGTCCCTGGTTAATACTTACAAGCCTATTAGTTGAATGACATGTACATAAAGAAAAAGTGAAAATAAAAGTAAATACAATTGTACAGATGTCAACAAGCCTAATGGCATAATAATAAGAACATCTGAGGCATTCAAGTACATAGATGCATCTCCACAGCTGTACCATCAGTTAGATGCAATATAGCCCATGAACTACGTAATCCCAGACTACCTTTCTGCCCTTTCCAACAAAATTTCATATGATGTGGTCTCACTCAATAGGGTTTTCCACTCTTGGAGAGTTGGAGAGATTTCCAGTATCTTAATATGATTCTGGAAGCTGAAGTTATTCCTACCATCAGAACTGAATATCATTTTTATCTCCCAATAAACATAAACATGGAGATACTGGCAGGGATATTCCTGCCCATTTCTCCAAATATTTCAGAACACTGTGCCAAAATGGTCTAACCATGTGGCATTCCCATATGAGATGCAGAAAAGTTCCTGTTGCTTGTTTACATTTCCAACATAAACTACAATTAGATAATCCTATTTTGAAGAGTCTACTCGGAGTCCAATAGTACCGGTGTAAGATTTTATACTGAATAAATTTCCCTCTAGCCTCTCTCATGTATTTGCCATGATGTGCAATGATTTGACTTGACCCACTGATTAGATGATTAGAGTTTCTGTAAAAAGCTGAAGCTTTACAATTAAAGGGTTATTTAGATAGTCAGCAATGGGTTTGGCTGGACCCCCTGATTGAAACTTTTCAGTTATACAATGTCTAAGTTGCAAATATTTCAGGAAATCTCCTTTTTCTTGCAACCCATATTGCTGGACAAGTTCATTAAATGCCATGAACTTTTGCCCATACCTCTTGAGAGTGCTTGGTAACAGGGTTTATGCTTTCCCCTTTATTGTTTGAACATTGAGACAGCACATTAATTGGTTGGAATGGTGCTGCCATGTTTTGCTCCATAGTAGCCCACACTAAGCCAGACACAGCCCCCCTCCAGTGATTAATTACTGTAACTTACTCATCTCAAACGACAAACTATAGAGCCTAACATCTGGAAGACCAAGCCCTCCCTTCTCTATAGGTGCACACATTTTACTCCATTTAACTCTGGGTTTCCTGCCTGCCCATAAAAATTCTCTGATTATATCTTCATAATGTTTGAAAATGTGATCAGGCTTATGAAGTGGCAACATCATAGATATATAATTAAATTGTGGCGCTATTACCATTTTAATAACATTTATCTTTCCCCAGAGACTTAAATTTAGCTATCCCCATTTACCCAAGTTTGTTTTAATATTTTGAAGTAAAGGATCAAAATTCAGAGTTGCCTTCTCAGCCAGCACTGAAGTTAATTTAATGCCTAAATAAACCATGCCTTTGGAAATCCATCTGAAATTGTATTGTGTTTGAGGGTGAGTGCTAAGATATAGGCATCGCCTCTGATTTATTCCAGTTAATTTGGTAACCAGATATCCTAGAATATGAATCAATGGTGTCAATCAATGCAGGCAAAGAATTTTGGGGATCCCTAGTCAGAAAAAGAATATCCTCTGCATACAACATTAGTTTCTGCTCACTTCCACCACCCTCAACTCCTGCAATGGCAGGGTTTGCTCTTATGGCTACAGCTAGGGGTGACAGGGGACAACCCTGTCTTGTTCCTCTAGAAAGATCAAAAAGAGGTGAAATAAGACCGTTTGTCATGACTGATGCCTTAGGTCTGCTAAATATTATTTTTATCCATTTTCTTAGTCTCTCTCTTCATCTCTCATTGAAGGCATGGCACCCTCTTCCCCCGTCCTTCCTTCTCTCTCTCTCTCTCTCTCTCTCTCTCTCTCTCTCTCTCTCTCTCTCTCTCTCTCTCTCTCCCATCATTCTCCTCAAAATCTCTCACCTTCCTTCTGAAAATCACACACTACAACACACACACACACACACACACACACATACACACACACACACACACACACACACACATCATGCTCTTTTATCCCTCCTCCTGCTCTCTCTTCACACAAGTATCACTCCAGTATGTGAGCATTGTTGAGAGAGTCTGCGTGTGAGAGAGAGAGTGAGAGTGTGTGTGTGTGTGTGTGTGTGAGTGTGTGCTGGTGTGACTTCTGCCCGTGCCACAGGCAAGCTGGCAGGATGAGGCAGCAGCAAGCGCGTGCCACGCCTGAGTGTGTGAGTGTGAGGACATGAGAGAGGGGGATAGAAGAGAAAGAGAGAGAGAGAGAGAGAGAGAGAGAGAGAGATAGA
>JAODXP020001716.1:0-24113 GCA_027497455.2 Sardinella longiceps | reverse complement strand
TAAACGTTTTGTAACCTTACGTCGTCTTGAAGAATGCCACTCCTCTCCTGTGTCTCCGCCCCTCACATGTGCCTTGTGATTGCTTTGTTAATTTGATTATTGTTTCGAGTCTTCATGTTCCCTGTCCACCTGTGTCTAATGATTGTAGTCTTTATTTAAGCCTTGTGTCTCCAGTGTTCCCTGCTCTGTCATTGTGTTTAGTCCACGTTCTTATGTTCCTGTCTCAAGTCTCAAGTAAAGTTTCGTGTTATTTCTTTCGAGTTCTCAAGTGTTTTTCGCCTTGCATTTGGGTTCAACTCAACCTGGAACGTGACGCATATTGTATTGCACAAGTAATTTTATGTTCAGGCCAATAAATTGCTGAAGAGTTGCCAAAGACTCCCAAGAAAGATCGCTTGAGCGCAACAACTAAAATGGCAAAGTTGCCCATGGCATTAGCATTCAAACATTCGATCTTGCTTCTCTACAGGGGTCTCACCGGTTTATCAACATTCTGAGAATTAACATTAATTTCTCACTTCCGTCCATCTGCAGTACATGTTGATGTTTGTGTCACATGACAAATGACACAAGTGACACAGTGAAATCTTATCCCATGTGGAAAAGCTGTTCAGATCGCAACATATCCAATATGAATCACAATTGACACCACATGGGTATGTAGGGCGTAACAGATTCGGAAAAATCCGAATTCATGTGGTTTTCTGCTGTTCAGACCACCCGAAATCAATTCTAGATACAATCTGGATACACAAAAAAAATCGGATTTGGGATGCCAATCTGAACGAGGCCAAAGGTATCTCAGATCTTACTTTCTGTTTCCAACAATGACTACTACTGGCTACTACATACTGCTCGTATACTGATCTCTGCAGACAGCAGCGTGTAGCATGCAGTACATGACAAATATCACAGTAATGTGGGGCTTCAGTCAGGTAGAGCACCTGCAGTCAATTGTTTAATGAGGTTCTGGTCATGTGGTCAGTAGGCCTCTTCTGCTGCTTGCATGCCATGCTGCATACTGGGGAGTAGGATATGGGGCTCAACCATCAAGTAGACCACTAGCAGCTAATTAATTAATTGTGGGAAGCAGTAGTAAGTGATGCAGTGTTTGCTGAGGCACATGTAGCATAGCAGTATGCCATGTTGGAAATGGCCAGTGTAAAATGCTTGTTCGCTTCAGTCTGTGGTGTTCCGAATAAATTGGTTCCACTCGCTAACTAGTGCATTAGGTAGGCTCTTTCAACAGGGCTATGCATTAAATCACTCTGGAGCTTTAAACAGTTTGTAGCTCTTAAGAGAGCAACGCAAAAGTCTTTGATATAGCAAGTATTGGGACACCCTACACTTACACGTGAACGCGCAAACTGAGTGTTCGGGCCAAAATCGAGGGAAGTAATCGCTTCTGGGGATGGGATGCCCCTCATCCGCCCAACTTTCCACCTGACCAACAGTAAGAGAGGGGATCAGCAGTAGATTTTCTGTCCAGCATCTGTGAGAAATTATTGACGTTCCGTCGGCACTTTCTCTAGTTTACCACCCGAGCCTCGTTTTCGTTCGGAATGACAGCCAGGAGTAAAAGGAATGGCGGCCACTCGGCAAAAACAACATAGGCAGCCATACACTTGTTTCAGTTGTTTATTTCAGTTTATCAATATTACATTCACCTCTCAACAAAACACAGCATGGATCATCTCATGGCTAGTGAGTGATGGTCTATTTCCCCCAGTGTGGATATTCACAATTCTTACAGTGTTTTGGAATCAGGTCTTTACATTGAAATTTCTTTTTTTTTTCCCCCTGCAATATGGTTAAATCTTTTATGTCTTAATTGGTTACTTTTCAAAATTATTCTTTAAATTGTACAAAATAACTTAGTGTATAAAACATGGATTCACCAAAAATGACTTAATAGCTGGGTTATCATAGGCATGTCCACAATTCAGTTCATTAAAATCACCTCTCAACAAAACACAGCGTGGATCATCTCATGGCTAGTGAGTGATGGTCTATTTCCCCCAGTGTGGATCCTCTGGTGTTTGGTGAGATCTGAGTTACTAATGAAGCTCTTCCCACATGTAATACAGGCATACGGCTTTTCCCTGGTGTGAATCCTCTGGTGAGTGTTAAGTGAACCCTTCTGTCTAAAGGCCTTGCCACAGACAGAACACTCATAAGGCTTTTCCCCAGAGTGGATCATCTGGTGAGATTTAAGAGTATCTTTGTGACTAAAGGCCTTTCCACACTCAGAACACTCATATGGCTTTTCTTCAGTGTGAGTCCACTTATGTCTGCCAAGAGTTGATCTACTTCTGAAACTCTTTCCACATGTAGTACAAGAATATGGGGCTTCCCCAGTGTGGATCATCTGGTGCGTCTTAAGTTGTCCCTTCTGTTCAAAGGACTTCCCACAGGTAGAACACTCATATTTCTTTTCCCCTGTGTGGATCCTCTGGTGAGTTCTAAGGCTGCTCTTGTTACTGAAGGTCTTCTGACAGATAGAACACTGAAAAGGCTTTTCTCCAGTGTGGATCTTCTGGTGTTTGCCGAGATCTGAAGTAGTGGTAAATCTCTTCTTACATATGGGACACTCGTATGGCTTTTCCCCAGTGTGGATCCTCCGGTGCGTTTTAAGGTTACACTTATGATTAAAGGCCTTTCCACACTCAGAACACTGAAACGGCTTTTCTGCTTTAAGGATTTTCTGGTGTCCCATGAGGTAATTCTTCTGACTGAAAAACAATCCAAGGGATTCGACTCCAGTGCTTGTCTGTTTCATCAGATAAGGTCTTCTGAAATTCCCCTGCAAAGAAAGTATGAAATATATTAATTTAATGTATGAACATAACGGACATTTTGTAACTAGAAAAGCGTTCAGAGAGCGCAGATCTCCGCCAAGACAATGTGGTCACAGACACAATCTACATTCCAGATCATGTTCTGGTTCACCAATCGCCACCAAAATTTAATCAGGTCTTGCTTGTCACAATATACACATTATCCTTCAAGTTATCTTGCTGACAAACCAACGCGACCGAAAACATAATCTCCTTGGCGGAGGTAATAATAAAACTGTGGAGTAAGGCAACATACAACTTCTTAAATAATGGCTTCATTGCAGGACCTAAGAACATGGTTATTGTGGATGAGTGAAGGGCAAATGCCAGTATTCATATCGGATTTCCCTCCGCATTCTCAACCTAATGCTGTACATACCTACCATTGACATCTAGAGGTACACTAGTAAATAGATTTGCTCAGACAGAACATCTAGCATCAACTCTTGCCAATTATTATTATTTATTTATTTTGCAATTGGGTTTTTCCTTTATGGTAGCCTATGGTATCATGCCCAGAAATTACAGACACATGATGTAGGTTAGAGTCCAGTCTCTCTCAGATGGTTAAGTGGGGCCATAGCACAAGGACACAAATAACAAAAAAGTGCTTTATCAGAGATGAATCTTTTTAATTCTGTGCGTCACTGCAGTGCATTAGCAACTTAACCTGGCACATTGTTGAAATCTTTCAATGTTCCTTTACAAGTACATGTTAAAAAATACAATATCATGTCATTGGCATAGATCTGTTCAGACAACCCCAAGCTAGGTACAAACTGGGTATGCAAATAATTTGATACGGTTGGGAAATCTGAATAATGCCTAAGCCTAGTGCCCAACAGGAAGCCATTATTGCTTTCTCTCTACAACTTAGGGTCTAATTCTAAACAACAAAATATTGATATACACCCATGTGGCTGGGGGAACACTGAGCTGTGGGAACATAAGGTTTAATTCTTAAACATTTCTGTGGGATGACAAAAGAATACGAAATGTGAGAAATATCATTAACACCCACTCATAGGCGACATCTTTGTCATGTTGTCACTAATTTATGGCTAACCTACTTCAGGCTTCGGAGCAGCACAGCTGCGCATCAGACTCAACTTTCAACGTGTGTGTCAGTGCCTGTGCGAACATGATTGGAGAAGCGCAGCGCTGTAGATTCGAAAAGAGCTCCACCTCAAAGAGGGCCTGAATTAGTGATAGGCCTACATAGGTAATTAAAAGCAATGCAAAACTAGAGACAAACTGAAACAGTGGTAGACTTTGTGTTGGAATAGCAGATTTTGTTCTCCCCCCATCCGCACAAACTATGGCAGCTCTCAGGAAACTATGGCGGCCCACCATAGATTAATACATGTGTGGGAAACGCTGCAGAAAAGAGTGCTGTTGTAACTAAGGAAACAGTGGAAAGAATGTGCAAGTGCACATCCCTGGAACACCATATTCACCAACGAATGAGTGATCTATAAGGCCTTTGTGTAGTGTAGCAGAAACAAACAAATTATACAATGAATTACTGCCATCAGTGACCTACCTCCATGAGAATATTCAATGTGACCATATTCATTCAGATCAGAATACCTTTCAATCTTCACAGATGCAATATTTTCCTCTTTGAAGGTTGAATTTGGTGATGTGTTTGTTTCGGTCTTCCAGTCGTGATCCAGCCCAGGTGGTCCTTCAACTGTCTGAACAGCATGCAGATACTCTTGAAGGAAATCATCAAAGTCTTCCTTCTTTATCTCCTCCTTCACTGATATAAGAAGTTTGGAGGATCTGGCAATTCCAGACATTTTCAAGTCCAGCGGTGGTTTGATACAAGACTGGAAATAAAACTCAATACGCAGGAATCTTGGCTAAAAACTACGGTAGGCTACTATATTGTAACAACAGGCTAGTCTACTCTGCGACCAATTCCCTCTGCCCTCTGGTAAGAAAACAAAAATCCCAGTGATACCTCTGCAGTCTGTGGTGTTCCTTTAAGAACCCTTCTGTGAGAATCTTTTGCTTCCTGGACTCTGGTTTAACCAATCAGCAGCAGCGACCATTGGCATGTTAATGTGTCAGTGCACCATTAACACATCTGATGGTCCTCATGTGGCTGTGGTCAGAACTCACAATAGATAGGGGTTGAGGTGGAGGTGTGAGTTTGATACATCACAAAAGAAGGGTAGATGGGTTTGAGGTGGAGATGTGAGTTTGATACATCTTAAAAGAAGGGTAGATGGGATTGGGGTGCAGGTGTGAGCTAGTACTACACAAAAGAAGGGTAGATGGGGGTTGAGGTGGCGGTGTGGGCTGGTATCACTCAAAAGAGATGGGTAGATGGGATTGGGGTGGAGGTGTGATCTGTTTACACTAAAGAAGGTTAAATGGTGGCTGGGTGGAGGTGAGAGCTGGTAACACAAAGGAAGGGTAGATGGGGTTGGGGTCAGGCATGGACTCACTATAGGGCATACAGGGCAATTCCCGATGGGCCAACTGTCATTTTTTGGGCTGAAACAGTCATTTACTCATCATTTTCATATTGGGCCAGCCCAATTAAATCTTTCTTATTCATGCAATATGTCCAACTTACAGTGTTTTTTAGAGAGCCACAACATTATTATTATTACTGAATAAAATCATGTTGGGCCGCCATTGCCAAAAATGCAATTTTCTGGTCCCAGTCCGGCCCTGGTTGGGATGGAGGTGTGAACTGAGTGATCACTCAGTGTAAGAAACCAGTTAGTGGCTGGTTCAATTCAATTGTACAATATAGAGCCCATTACAATACAATTATTTCTCTGCACTGAACAGACTGTACGGGGAGCTTGAAACTGCTGAGATCCGACATGGAAAAACATTTTCAATAGGCTATATTCAAAGTTGTGCGGGTGAATTAGGCTAGATTTTACACAGGAGATCTATTACTGAAATACCATTTCAACTATTGATCGATCTCTGGCGGCTTTAGCAAAGGTAATGTCTGAAACACCCCAAATCCCTTAACCTTCTTCCATCAGTTGTGTGAGACTTCAGCTACATCTAAATTGAATTAGGATTCTCCCTTCCTGAAATGGATGGTAGAAAATTGTGCAAATTTGTCTATATTATAATGTGTCGTGATTTTGCCTCACCGAATGTTATCCCTTACTCATTTCTGACATGGAAAAAAATTCAAATGAGGGTGAATTAGGCGCTCCATGGTGTTTTTTTGCCCCCATTCCTAAACCTAACCCTAACCCTAAACTTAGGGGAGTAGTGCCGTGAAGGCAGCGCTGCCTGGAAAAGCACCCCTAAACTTATTGTATTTATCACTCTATCCTATGTATCTATGGCTGCTATAGCAAAGGTAAGGTCTGAATCACCCAAACCCCTTTCCCCTCTTCCATCAGTTGTGTGAGACTTCAGCACCACCTAAATTGAATTAGGATGCTCCCTTCCTGCAAATGGATGGTAGAAATTGTGCAAATGATAAGTCTAACTTATAATGTGTGGTGATTTTGCCAAGTTTAGCCTATAACCAGATAAAGATATTTCCCTTGCCTAAATGTGGGCGATCTTTATACTGAAATGGAATTACTTATTCTCAAGCAAGTATGTTACCAATGATACCAATGGATAGATCTGGTTGTCTAGTTTCATACCAAATACCTCCTTTGTAAGAGCAGATATACCCATATAAAGCTTCCGAAAGGCAAAGAAGGAAAACCATTTCAATTGCAAAATGTACAGTGTATTGCAGCACAAACATGTGCAAAAACGTAGTTAATTGAAGTGTGTTTGATGAATGTTTAACAAACTTCTTTTCAGCTGAAAAAAAAATATCGAGCTCCACTGAGTGTTATGGGTCTGAAGCTGTTCAGGTTGGAGAGAACTTTTCTGCTTGAAAAAGACCACCGGTGATGTTTAACTTTTGACACTGGTTTAATCCACATTATATTTCCACGTATATGTCTGTGTGGTCCTTACATGTATCTTAGCTTGTACTACAATAGGTCTACGTAATTCTGACTGTAAATTGTGGTTTCAATACACATAGCCTTTGACAGCATTTTGAAACATTATGATGTAACGGAGGCCTATGTGCGCATCCTATTATCATGTAATATAAACATGTAGACATGTAATGTAGATCAGTTTGAGCATTTTTATTAAGCATTGCAAAGGGTCAGTCAGAAAAATCAGATTTGACTACAGGCAAATATATCAGAATATATCAGATAAACCGAATTCTGAACAAAGCCAAAAACTTGAGCTAGTTGTGACATTCTTCCCCCATGCGGAGCACACATGGACCAGTGGTTT
Organism: Sardinella longiceps; assembly: GCA_027497455.2. Taxonomy (NCBI): domain Eukaryota; kingdom Metazoa; phylum Chordata; class Actinopteri; order Clupeiformes; family Clupeidae; genus Sardinella; species Sardinella longiceps. The sequence goes on along the minus strand of JAODXP020001716.1, from coordinate 16,977 downwards.
CCTTCAGACGCTGGTTATCTCGACTATTGCAACGCTCTTCTAACAGGTCTACCAGCCTGTGCGGTAAAACCACTACTGATGATCCAGAAGGCTGCTGCACGCCTGGTCTTCAACCAACCAAAGAGAACACATATCTCTCCACTGTTCAGGGAGCTCCACTGGCTGCTCGCATCAAATTTAAGTCACTAATGTTGGCTTACAGAGTACTGAATGGAACTGCTCCGGTCTACCTGAAAGCGATCATCAAACCATATGCTAACCTCCAATTGCTCCGCTCAACCAAGGATCGCTGCTTAGAACGACCAACACCCCGCACAGGTCAATCTCGGCTCATCTCATGCATTGTTCCTAACTGGTGGAATAGTCTTCCCCAGTGTGGATCATCTGATATACGATGAGCTCTGTGGCAGTAATGAATGTCTTCTCACATGTAGTTCACTTACAGCTTTTCCCCAGTGTGGATCCTCAAGTGTGTTTTAAGGTTGTTCGTCCTACTATAAGCCTTCCCACAGAGGGGACACTGATACAGCTTTCCCCCAGTATGACTCCTCTGGTGTTGGGTGAGCTCTGAGCCACTCTTGAAACTCTTCCCACATGTAGTACACTCAAATGGCTTTTCCCCCAGTGTGGATCATCTGGTGTTTGGTGAGCTGTGAGCCACTCTTGAAACTCTTCCCACAGTCAGTACACTCATATGGCTTTTCCCCAGTGTGGATCCTCTGGTGTCTGGTGAGATCTGAGCTGGTCTTGAAACTCTTCCCACATGTAGTACACTCAAATGGCTTTTCCCCAGTGTGGATCCTCTGGTGTCTGGTGAGATCTGAGCTGGTCTTGAAACTCTTCCCACATGTAGTACACTCAAATGGCTTTTCCCCAGTGTGGATCCTCTGGTGTTTGGTGAGCTGTGAGCCAGTCTTGAAACTCTTCCCACAGGTAGTACACTCACATAACCTTCTCCCAATGTGGACCTTCTGGTGTGCCATAAGATTACATTTGTGGCTAAAGGCTTTCCCACACTCAGAACACTGAAATGATTTTTCCCCAGTGTGGATAATCTGGTGAGATTTAAGGCTAGACGTTTTCGTAAACACCTTCCCACACTCAGAACACTCAAATGATTTTCCTCCAGTGTGGATCTTCTGGTGAGTTTTAAGGTGATCCATTCTGGTAAAGGCCTTGCCACACTCAGTACACGCATATGGCCTTTCCCCAGTGTGGATCTTCTGGTGTGTCATAAGGTAAAACTTATCACTAAAAGCCTTCCCACAGACGGAACACTCGTAGGGTTTTTCCCCAGTGTGGATCATCAGATGTGTCTTCAGGCTACACTTGTGACGAAAGGCCTTGCCACACTCAGAACACTCATATAATTTTTCCCCAGTGTGGATCCTTTGGTGACTTGTAAGGCCGCCCTTCTTAGTAAAAGACTTTCCACACTCAGAACACTCATATGGCTTTTCCCCAGTGTGGATCATCTGGTGTGTCTTGAGGCTCTGCTTGTAGCAAAAGGTCATTCCACACTCAGAACACTCATACGGCTTTTCTCCAGTGTGGATCCTCTGGTGAGTTTTAAGGTGACTCAGTTTCGTAAAAGCCTTCTCACACTCTGTACACTTATATGGCATTTCCTCAGTATGAATCCTGTGGTGAATTTTAAGGCTACTCTTCTTGTCAGATTTGCCCATTTTAACATCATCTGGAAAACAAAGAATACAGCAGAAGTGAGAGTGATTCTTTAAAATTCTGCAACTTTCTGTCATAGTTCACGATAAATTTCAAAGAATGAATAAAATTGCCAAAAATGACCTACTTGTATGAAAAGAGATCTTGTGACCATATTGTCGTTGATCAGTATCTTCCCTGTCTTCAACTTTTGCAGGTGAAATATTTTCTTCTTTGATGGTTGAGATTGGCAATGTGGGTGTTTCAGTCTTCCAGTCATGATCCTGTCCAGGTGGTCCTTCAACTGTCCGAACAACATGCAGATACTCTTGAAGAAAATCATCAAAGTCTTCCTCCTTCACTGATGTTAGTAGTGATGATTCATCAAATCCTGACATTTCAGCACAAAGTAGTGACTGTACTAAGACTATGACAGGAAACTTAGTCCAAAATCAAAGTATTGTTCTGTAATAACAGAGGAACTAGTCTGTTCTTATGCCAGTGCCTTCTGGTAAGAAGCAACAGAAGCTCAGTGATCCCTCCTCAGTCAGTGGTGTTCTTATAAGGATCCTTCAGCTTCCTGGATTCAGATTCAACCAATCAGCAGCAGGGGCCATTGGAATGTTAATATATCAGTGAACCATTAACACATCTGATGGTCTTCAGATGGGTGTGGCCAGAACTCACAATAGATGGGGGTTGAGGTGGAGGTGTGAGGACTGTCCTGGCATTCATATGATAAATGCAGTGGGTTCCCTGATGGCCTTGCTAAATGAGTCTTTTGTCATGAATGCCCTGCCATCAGCCTGCACATGTGTAAATCATCTGAGCTCCCTGCCGTTGGGAGAGAATTCAGAAATAAAATGAAACTGAATAACCAATCAGGACTGCTATTTTGTTTCAAAACTGGCCTTCTGGTTTCTCTCAAACAGCATCATCACTTGGTTAGGATGTGAGCTGTTGAAGTACAAGCTTGATACAAATGACAGACAGTTTATGCAATTATATAAAAGGATGTTTGCCCTCTGAAGCAACTCTCTAATAGATCACTGTCAGATACTTTCGTGGAGATGCTTGCAGTGTAGCGCATCACCTGACCCAAACAAAAACAGAGCACATTTACACATTCTTGTTTTAAATGGCACATGCTTCGGCTGCCACCCAACGATTCTAGAGCACTTAGCTAACAATAACAAAGAATGTTGCCCCAAACATTAGCAACTGGATTGCACCTTATATCCCGTTATGGTACTGCTAATGCTTAGATTAATTACTCAGTCACTATTACTTACCAATCAAGTAGTGGAGGAGTACTCTGTCAAGTAGTGGAGTAAGGAATATGTAAGACTGGAACAAGAAAAAAGTATCAAGTGAATAAATTATAGGTTACTTACTACAATAATTTACTGGAATAACATTGACTACCTAAAAGCTGCTCATATCAGAGGGGGGGCGCTAGTGCGCAGTAATGGAGTAAGACGTACTTTTTTATGCTCCGTGTGGATTCCTCATATTAAGATTAATATTTACTGCATACGAACTTTTTATTTGCTGCTGTCGAGTATTTAATCTTTGCTTTACACTTTTGCACTCATTTTATTGGCAAGATGCCTGGCAAGGACACAAAACATTCATCTTCTGCTGCTAGCAATGAGGCGATATTAGCTGCTATCACTAAGCAAGGTGAGGAGCTAGCAAAAGTCTCCAAACAGGTGGATGGACTTAAAAAGTCCATGGAAGATCGTCTAGACTCTATCGACACATGCTTATCCACCCTTCAGAACGAGCATCGCGAAGTTGAGCGTCGTATGGGGGATGTAGATGAGGCTCTCTCTTCTGCTGACCAACGTCTCACTACTTTGGAGGCCACATGTAAGGAACTGCAAGTTGCTAACGGCCGTCTCAGTGCTAAGCTCAATGATTTGGAGGGGCGATCCCGCAGGCTTAATATAAGGGTCGTTGGGATCAAAGAGGGAGAAGAGAAGGGTCGACCCACTGAATTCGTTTCCAAGTTGATCTCAGAGTTACTTGGCCCTGACAACTTCGCTAAACCAGTGAAGATAGATAGAGCACACCGCAGCCTGAAGCCCAAGCCAAAGGACAACGAGCGACCCAGACCCATCATCGCCAAAATCCACAATGACCGAGACCTGCGAGACATCTTACGGCTAAGTCGTCAACATGCACCCCTAAGCTACAACGGTGAGAAGGTGTCGATATTCCCCGACTATACAGCGGAGGTGGCAGCCCAACGACAGTCCTTCAACACCGCCAGGAACAGGCTCACTGATGCTGGAGCCAAGTGCTCTCTTCGTTTCCCAGCTAAGCTTCAAGTGACCCACAACAACACCGTACACGTCTTTGAAACTCCTGCTGCTGCAGAACGGTTTGCTGACACTTTATCTGACAAAGCTTAGACAAAGTTAAATGACTATTCTGTGCAGGTTAGGCTGTTAAGATATTTTCACTGCTATCGAAGTGGTAATTTCTCTGCCCTATATTCCTTTATGGTCATACGGTGACGGCTATTCAAGCTGTAACCGTGAACAGTGAACTTGTTTCGATGCGGTTCTTTTTTTTTCGCTTTCTTTCCTTTTAATCGCTAGGCTGTGCAACCTGCCCAAGATCAGTATTCCATTTTTACATTAACATCCAGCCTACTTTGTTTTATTTATGCAGTAAAAATGTATCTATTTCATTGAATTTGAGGTTCTCACGGAGCTGTCGGCTTTAGGCCTTTTTTTCCTTTTTTCTAACGTAGCCTAGTTCGGCTGGCTCTGTTACCCGGCAGTCTCCTAATAGGAAGTGTGAGGTGCCGCGCGGTTCGTAGCTGCGGCTTTGGGTTTGTTATGGGGGGGTTATGTGTGTTCTTTGTTTATCTGCCAGTGATTAAGCTCCCAAATGTCAGTCTTTTTTTCTTACTGTGTTATTTAGATGCAGGATAACTGTTCAGCTAGATCAGGAGGATGTCCCATCACTTTCATATCTTGGAATTGTAGAGGTCTTGGTGGTGCATTTAAGCGTGGGAAAGTATTTTCACATCTTAAGTCTCTTTCAGCGGATATTATTTTCTTACAAGAGACCCACATTCAACCAACTGAACAAAGGCGATTGCGTTCTTTATGGGTATCACAAATATATCAGTCCACATTTTCCTCTAAGGCAAGGGGGGTAGCTGTCCTCATTCGTAAAACAATTCCATTTATTTTTCAATCTTTGACCACTGATCCAGGTGGGAGATTTGTTCTTGTCACAGGTACAATTAACTCTTTTCCACTAGCCCTCTTAAACATATATGCCCCTAATTTTGATTGCCCTGATTTTTTTTGTAAAGTATTCAATCTTTTAGATACCCATAGCACTCACAACATTATCATTGGTGGAGACTTTAATTGCTACCTTGATGCACAGCTGGATAGGTCCTCTTCTAAACCAGCCCCAGCTTTGAAATCTGTACCTACTCTCAATAATTTGATGAAGTCAATTGATCTGGTTGATATTTGGAGGGTTCAGCATCCCTCTGATAAGAAATATTCTTTTTTCTCTCCTGTCCATGGTAGCTTCTCCAGGATTGATTATTTTTTAGTGGATGCTAGATTAATATCAAAAGTAGTAAGCTCCACATATCACAGTATCTTAGTGTCAGATCATGCTCCCCTCGCAATGTGTATCAACTTTAACTTGCATGCGCGTTGCTACAATTGGAAATTTAACCCCACTCTATTGACAGATAAGAGTTTTTGTGAATATCTATCCATGAGGATCACAGATTACCTGCAAAGTAACGACACTGGTGAGGTCTCTGATTCAACACTATGGGAGGCCTTTAAGGCTGTCATTAGAGGGCAGGTAATCTCTTATCAGTCTTCCTGTAGAAGAGATAGACTGAAGCGTATTTCTGAGATTGAGTCTGAGTTGTCTGCTCTTGAAGAATCCTATAGGCAATCAAACACTGAAGACACTCTCAAGGCTATTTTAAAAATTAAATATGAATATAACCAGATCCTTGGTGGGCAGGTTAGGCTTTACATCTCTAAGCTAAGGCAAAAACACTTTGAGCTGGGCGAGAAACCACACAAGTTGCTTTCTAGGCAAATAAAGGGTGTGCAAGCTGATAGAGCAATACATAAAATAAATTCTGCACAGGGTCAGTTATTAACAGATCCTAAAAGCATCAATGAAAGATTTTTTGATTTTTACAGCTACTTATACACTTCTAGGTCCTCTGCCACTGATGCAGAGATATCAGACTTTCTCAGCGCACTGGACATTCCAGCCCTTGATGATGATGCTAGGCAGGTTTTGGATGAAGATTTCACTTTAGAAGAAATTAAAACTGCCATACGTTCCTTTCCTAATGGAAAGGCCTGTGGTCCTGATGGGTTTGGGATAGAATTCTATAAGGCCTATATTGATACCATTGCCCCCCTCTTACTTCGTCTGGTAAACTGTTCTTTGGAGGCGGGAATCTTCCCCAAAACTCTTTATGATGCTCATGTCTGCCTTCTATTGAAAAAGGACAGAGATGAAGCTGATGTCACCTCGTTCCGTCCCCTGAGCTTGTTAAATTCCGATCAAAAGATTATAGCCAAAGTTCTAACAAATCGATTGAATAAATATATTGGTACACTGATTCACCCTGACCAAACAGGTTTCATCCCAGATAGATTCTCTTTTTCTAACACCCGCCGCCTACTGAATATCATGTATGCTACCAAACTGCCTCGTGCTGCTGTTATCTCACTGGATGCTCAGCAGGCTTTTGATCAAGTAGAGTGGAGATACATGTTTGCTGTCCTTGAGAGATTTGGTTTTGGTGATAAATTCATGACATTGCTGAAAATGCTATATGCGTGTCCCAAGTCTTCTGTTCTGACAAACTTTGATAGATCTCCTCAGTTCATGCTAGAGCGGGGTACAAGACAGGGGTGCTGCCTTTCACCTATGCTTTTTGCCCTGGCTCTTGAGCCTTTGGCAATAGCCATCAGAGCCAACCCACAAATCAGTGGGATTACCTGTGGCAGGTCTGATTGTGTCATTGGTCTTTATGCAGATGATGTAATTTTGACTTTGTCAGATGCACAAGCTTCTCTGTCTCCCCTCCTTGATCTGATAAAGTACTTTGGGAGTTTTTCTGGGTTCACTATTAACTGGGATAAAAGCCTGTTTATGCCTTTGTCTGGTGGCCTGGACTCCACTTTTCTCACTGCATTACCATTTAAGGTTGCAGTTGATCAGTTTAAATATTTAGGGATTAATATCACCAGAAATCCTAAACTACTCTTTAAACATAACTTCATGGAATTCATTACCAAGCTCAGAGGCATGATTGATAAATGGAAACTTCTCCCTTTATCACTGATTGGGCGTATTAATATTATTAAAATGATTGTGCTGCCCAAATTTATTTACTTCTTTCAGAATGTGCCCATTTTTCTTACATCCTCCTTTTTTAAAACATTAGACTCAATAATCATCCCGTTTATATGGGCCAACAAACATCCCCGCATAACCAAGGCCCACTTACAGAAACCTACAACCGAAGGTGGTCTTGGACTTCCTGTTCTGCGCCATTATTATTGGGCCTGTAACGCCAGAACATGGGTCTTTTGGTACCATGCTGCATCAGCTGGTCAGCAGCATTGCCTCCATTCTAGCTGGCCCGTAATGGAATCTCATAAGGCAACGTCACTAATTGGAGCATCCTTAACTGCAGCCCTGTTTTCTGAATCAAACCTGCTCACCAAACAACTTAAACAGCTTAAAAATGATTTTGTTCTATGTAATTCATTTAGGATTCTTAAGCAAATAAAGTCTTCACTGAATATCCCTGATATGTCAAGTTATGCCCCTATATGTCAAAATCCCACTTTTAAACCGGGACTGATGGATTCTGCATTTAAGCACTGGGCAGAGAAGGGCTTGTTGGTAGTGGGAGATCTGTATATTAACAAATGCTTTGCATCTTTTGCACAACTTCAGGAGAAGTATCAAATCCCTGCTGGGCATTTCTTTCGCTATCTACAAATTAGAAACTTTGTTAGGCAGTCTCTCCCCCTTGACCGGTTGCCCAATCAACATCACTTTTACACTCTTCTAACTAGAAGCCCTATAGCTAAAGGCCTGATCTCCCAGTTTGTGTCCCTTTTCTCTCTGGATGCATCGTCTCTTCACATCAGAGATGCCTGGGTTAAGGATACAGGAGAGGAGATTTCAGACGGGTTGTGGGCAATGGGACTAGAAAGGGTTAAAACATGCTCAATCAATGCTAGGCTACAGCTCATTCAGTATAAAGTTATTCATCGGTTGCATTATTCTAAAAGTAAACTTAATAAGATCTTCCCCTCTGTCTCTGCTACCTGTGACAAGTGCAAATCCAATGTTGGGACCCTGGCACATCTTTTCTGGGCGTGTCCCAAACTCAGGGTCTTTTGGGATGACATCTTTCATTTGTACAGTGTTATATATAAGAAGCCAATGCAGCCAGATGGTATCTTTGCAATTTTTCATTGCTCCACCGACTCTGTAACCCTCCCAATAGCTCTGCAACAAGCTCTAGCATTTGGTATGGTTATAGCAAAGAGAGTGATCTTGAGAGGATGGAAGTCTAGCGCTCCACCTTGTTTTAAGCAATGGCTGAATGATATGGTGTCTTGTTTATACCTTGAAGAATTACGATATACATTGTCTGATACCTATAATACTTTTTTTAAGATCTGGGGTCCTTTTCTTGACTATATCAACAGGGATCAAAATGCTGAGTCAACTTAGAAATAACATTATGTACTGTACAGCTTTTATTTTCTATATTTTTTTATGATTTATTTACATTTTTTTTCTCTCTCTCTCATTGTTATGCCCTATGGATACAAGCAACGTTAGGACTATGTGATGCCTATGTGACCTCCTCTGTTCTTTTTCTTCACGGACTATTCCTGTCATTGAAAGAACACTTTAATCTTATCTTGGACTGACTCATTGAGAAGAACATTGTTTTTCATGGACTGGCAGTTGTTAATTTGTTGTCTTGTTCCTGTCTACGTTGTGTCTGTGTCTTGTGTGTCTGTTGTGTCTTAACTGTTCCTGTACTTTGTCATCTGAAAATTTTCAAAATAAAATCCATCAAATATGATGTGGTCATAAGATCATGTTTACTCAAATAATAGTGGCTTACCTCTGCCTTGAGCAGAGGCAGACACAGAGGCCTAATTTTTTAACAGAGACCTTTTACATTTTCATGACCTTTCCCGAAGTACCATTTTAACATTAATACATGAGAAAAAACACCACATCAGCAAAGCTGAATACATGACTGAAAGCACAGATGAAAAACCACAGCCTTCCCCTTTTGCAACTACACAACGGCCTCTCATATCAGGTTCTCTTCCTGTCAAGACAAGAATGTCTCAGTGTTCTATGTTCTGTCTCAGTGTTCCATGCTGCGTTCAAATTCGCCTGACATAGCGAACGTTCGCGAACATAGGCGAACAGTTTTTGGCTAACGTCAAGTTTTTGGCTAACGTTAGCGAACGAAGGCGATCGGTCTGAGGAGGTAGTGTGCCGTTAACAGTCTTGTATGCTGGTCAGACGGCATGCGGAGGATAATAAAAATCACCAAAATAACTACCATATGCTCGCCAAACATGAACAAACTTTGTTCTCTTTTGATATACTTTGTCACTACATTCACATATGCTAGGCACATACCACAAACATCCCATAACAATGCCATTTTCCCGAATCAACAGTTAAAATCATGTAATCCCCTATCATAGGCAAAATGAATCAGACGGCTTTGCCTAATGAATCAGAGCCGTAATGAATTGAACGACACTGCCACCTAGAGGATGGCTAGCCTGCATATGTCTCTGTATTTGCGAATCAGTCAGCATTTGTGGATCTCTCCAGAGAACTTTTAATAGGGAGAATTAGCACTCCGGTGGTATTGCGCCTAGATGGCGCGCGCGAGTCAGTGAAGAATGAATTGGGTTCTATGCAGCTGCACCATCAAATGCTGCATTTCTTTAGATACAATTTTTTCTTGAATAAATGCATTCATGCATGCGGTTCAGAGTAATTTGATTTAATTCTCAGTCCACACATAATATTTTTAGCATTTTTTGTTCATTTGTAAAATCCCTTCCAAAGTGTCTGTCACGTGACACAGCAAGTCTATAGAGTAGCAGAATGCTAGTGAGTCAGGGGAAAAAACAGCTCAAAGATGAAAAACGTAATGGTCATATGTATTAAATATATTTCATTTTGATTGAAATCCATGTCAAAGTTGCTTAAAATAAAATGCAATCTGTGATATGTTGTCCCTAAATATGTGAAAATTATACATTTAGCCCTATACCTCATAGGTGCCCATTGATTTTCCACTCAGTTTCCACTGACTCGCGATCGCCCCCTAGCGGATTTGCAATTGGAATTGCAGGTTGAATGGCGTTAATAGGAGTGCCATGGCTCGCCGTAAACGGGCTCTGATCTCTCTCTGCGGATTCGGCGCGGAAAATTTGTCTCAAAAATACGTCATAGGGAAACGATGAATGCGCACGTGTGATTGGGGATCCGTACGTGTGATTGGGGATCCACAAATGCAGAAATACAATTCACAAATATAATTTCCAGTTTTACAAATGCAATTTTTTTTTACAAATAGATTTTTTCATATTTGCAAATACAACATTATTTGTGAAGACAAACTTACAAGTTACAAATATGAAATTTGCATTTGTGGATATCTGAACACATTTGCAAACCATTACCTATTTGTAGATAACCCGCTGAGCATTTAGAAATATTTTTTGAGACATTTTTAAGCCCATAAGTAAACATATCGAGTTAAATACACGGTCACAATTGACCGAGGTGGCAATTTATGACGATTTATGATAAACCAGACAGCCACAGTTTTTCTTTCAAAGACCTTGGTATTGTTGAATGTAGCGTAGGCCTATAGCCTATTATATAATGTAGGTTACTAACGATCGTATTGTTTGCTGGCTATAAGTCTTTACAAGGAATCAGCTAGAAAATGTTAGGTCGGCTGTGTTCAGATGGAAAGAAAGTTTGCAACTCACCTGGGAGCAAAGCTTTTGTCCCCGTTTACGACAACAATTGATGTGCCTGATTTTGTGATCAAGTTCATATGAATACCTGTTATGCTTTGTCTTATATTGTTCAATGACTCCATTGCTTTTCAATAGCCTATCATCCAGCGACATGAAATAGATTGATAGATGTGATTGGTGCATGCGGCTCGTGAAAGTAAGCACTTTCACGCAACCTTTCATCTACAATTTTCTTATCTCTTATATGAGGAAGACTTACCCCTCCCTCTTCCGCTCCCCCTCTTTCTCTCTCTGTCTTTATTAGATTGAGTGATTAGAATGGATTTCCCTCAAGAGGGTGAGGATGCTGCTGGTGGACATCAGACAGGCAGAGCAGCATTTACTGCATCCAGGCATGTGGCCATGAAGAATGAGAATCAGACTACTGATGGACATCAGGGGATCAGCACAGGACATGCACAGTCTAATCCAAGGTGAGTTATTACCACTTTTACCTGTTTAAAGGTCATACAATTGGCTTGTGTTTCTAAATGCAAGCATGAAAAGAAAAAAAGTGTGTATGATCAGTCTATTCTTTTTTATTTTCTGTTGATGTACCCAGACCACAGACACACAGACCAGTGTCTCCAGTGCCCAGTGGTGTGTCTATGAAGAGTGACTGGTCAATGGATCCCCCTGCCAAGTTCAGCAGTGGATCACAGCAGTCTTGCTGTGCAAAGTGAGATTTTAAATGAACACTCTGTGTGTGTGTGTGTGTCTTTGGACAATGAGAAAAACAGAGGGAGGTAAATATTTTTATTTTTCTTTCTTAGACCACAGACACACAGACCAGTGTCTCCAGTGCCCAGTGGTGTGTCTATGAAGAGTGACTGGTCAATGGATCCCCCTGCCAAGTTCAGCAGTGGATCACAGCAGTCTTGCTGTCCAAAGTGAGATTTTAAATGAACACTCTGTGTGTGTGTGTGTGTGTGTGTGTGTGTGTGTGTGTGTGTGTGTGTGTGTGTGTGTGTAGACAATGAGAAAAACAGAGGGAGGTAAATATTTTTATTTTTCTTTCTTAGACCACAGCCAAACAGGAGTCAGTTTCCCAACAGCGTCGTTGCAAACTAACGTAGCAACTTCCGTGGTTGGAACGACGGTTGTCCGGCATTTGTGTTACCCAAAGCTGTCGCTGAGACTACAGTCTTTACAACTACAGTCGCTGCAACTTAGTCGTTACAACCACAGTAGTTTCACTGTCGTTAGTGTTTAGAATCGTTCCCCAACGGCGTCGGATGACCTTACCATCGGATGTGGGACTGTAGTTGCAGCGACAGGTGTATAGCTGTCGTTAAGCCTCTTCCTCGTCTGTTTGGGTCTTAAAACTGTCAAATTGAGCATCATTTGATGCATTACCTCCACCTACAGGATTAACTAATTCCCACTTCAACTTCAACATGTGGTAAGATGCAACTGTTTGAAACACAAATGCTCCAGTTATCCATAGAAGTTTCAAAGAACAAACAAAGATAACTTACAACACGTCACCAACCATCACGAGTAGGCTACAGCATGTCAAATATATATATATATAATATATATATATATATATACTTCGTTCCCGCCTGGATTCGAACCAGAAATTTGACAAAACACCAATCACCTGTCATAGGTGTGCTTGGCCTTAACCCTCATCACCACCGTTGTTAATAATGTCGATGAGGCACAACTCGTACTTGACTATCAAAAGAAGTACGTTTTTAACTTTTTTTTTGTTTTGAAGACTCATTAAATAACGTGGTTATCATCAAATAGCCCATACAAATTGAAACACTGTCATGTCGGGGAATATTATCTACCACTACCACTAAGTTTATCATTGTGTAGTTTATTTATCAACACTAGCAATTTTATGAGCTTAGTGATGCTAGAACTTTAGCCATGCTATTTTGACATGCTTTTTGCAACGAGTGCTTCCGAATTCTCCCCGAACGCTGCCGAAACATCTGGGAACGATGTAGTTGGAACAATGTAAGTTGTAACCAATGTCGTCAGGACTAACATGTTACGACAGAACTTCAAGCGCGTTGGGAATTGGTCGTTGTTTGCCATCTTTATCGTTAGTAACTGCGTCGGACAACGGTGGTTAGCTAGCATCCGTCGGGAAACGGAGTCCAGACCAGTGTCTCCAGTGCCCAGTGGTGTATCTATGAAGAGTGACCATTCTATGGATCCCCCTGCCAAGTTCAGCAGTGGACCACAGCTGTCTCTTTGTCCAAAGTGAGATTTTATCTGAACTTTGTGTATGTGTGTGTGTGTGTGTGTGTGTGTGTGTGTGTGTGTGTGTGTGTGAGTGTGTGAGAGAGAGAGAGAGAGAGAGAGAGAGAGAGAGTGAGTGTGTTGTTATGGAGCGGCCAGATGCTGGTACACAAAAGGCTAAATGCTCATTAGTCGAGGGATTTTAAAAACTATTCCTGCCAGTTAGATGCCCTGTAATTTAAGTGAATGTCGGAGACTACAATGTGTGTGTGTGACCAAGGAAAGACCCGGTTTACCGTCCGCTAGTTTATGAAGTGGAGGAGACGCGCTCACACTATCGCCTATACTGATAAATAGAAGTTTTTAAACTGGGTGCTGAATCCCACATAAAGCATACATGAATAAAAGAAGTGAAGGACAGCACTCTTCAGATTTTTTCTATTATTTATTCGCCTACGAACATTTCTGGCAGAGCCCTTCTTCAGCGTGTAATGGCGATTGCACTCATAGGTGGTAGGTGTGCCCTAAATAGGGTGTCCACCTTTAACCTTTGAAAATCTGAAGAGTGCTGTCCTTCACTTCTTTTATTACCGTCTGCTAGCTCAGACGCTCCTTTGGGAAGTTCAAAACATGTTGTTGAAATATCTTCTGGTCCGTAACGGAAACTCTCGGTCTCCAGGAGAGCTCACTGACTACCTCCTCCAACAACATACACACTAGATGTAGCCGGTGGCGGTCCGCAGGGCGCTGCTAGAAATTTTGGGCCCTATGACAAAAATTTATTTTTGGGCCCCTCAAATATTGATTGTAATATTAAAATTTTCTTTGCGCCCCCCTGTCTGTGCTGGGCCCTTAGAATCATCCTAACCCCCCCCCCCCCCTAGCGGCGCCCCTGGCGGTCCGCACTGCACACGGGTCTCGAACCCACCACCCCGCAAGATACAAACTCCCGGCGTGGGAGTGGAACGCTCTAACCAACTGAGCTAAAAGCCTGATCTTCTAACTCAGTGTGTTAGAAGCGCCCATGGAATTGGGTGATGAGGATTTACACGTACTACCGCCGAGCTAGCTGGCCTCCGTTACATAGAGTAGGCTTAAACCTGCAACAAGCCGACTGCCAGTTCTCCCTGGTGTATGGTATGGGAATGTGTCTTGTGATTAATTGTAAAGTTGTTGTGGTTTTTTACTCATTGAACGCTTTTGTAAAGAAACTGATGTCCGCGCTAGGAATAATGCTGATGTTGATTTATTACAGTAACATAGGCTACGCAAATGTCACCAGAAGAAGCAGTGTCTCATCCAAGTGATTTTCGGGTCTATTTATATGTATATTTGAGTATGTCCAACCAGATTTGTTAGACTTATCTCTCACTCAGCCCCTGCCCAATTATTCTATCTTACGTAACTTCTCAAAACCTCATAAATATTCAACATTTGTTTCACACCTTGTTACTTCTTTTGGTCACTAGGTGGAGGTATTAGACCACATTTGAATCAAATCATTGCATTGCTCTTGGACTACAGTTGTACGGAGTGTTTGTTATGGCCTTGAAGATGTGCCCCCTTATTTTGGACTGTGCACCTGGTGTTTTTAAAACATTTTCAGCTTGGATCAGACACTTATGCCTCTATTCATTAAGTTGACATGATTATATGGAATTAAAGACAGTTAAATGAATAATAATTGTGAGTAACATGCAGGGACATTCTATGATGTTTAAACTCAGTGGTGTAACAATTCCTTAATATTACAAATAATCATAAAGTTCATAGACACTATATTTAGAACTATATTGCGAGGAGAGAGTTGAGAAGAAAGAGAAAAGAAAACAAAAAGAATTTGGTCCACTTTAGACCGTTCTCAGTCCACTATTGATCCGTATGGATCAAGTAACTCAGTCTATAAAGTCCAACGTAATCCCAACATGAAACGGAAAAGATCCAATTTTAGAAACTCAGTCTATAATGTCCCACGCGATCCCAATGCGAAACGGAGAAGATCCAATCTAGGAAAGTCAGTATATAATCCAAACGAAAAGTCCATCGCAGCTGCGGCGTCCAGCGCAAACAAACAAAAAAGGATTGTTCTCACCCGCGTTCCTCTGCAAGCGGTACACACGTCGCCGTTCCGAAGTTTCGGTGATCCAAGCGCAATAAGTAATCCACAAGGCTTGTAGTGTTTAATCCACATAGAACTGCAGCCACCATTCAACGCCGTTTCACTTGTGTCTCCAAACTGTAGGCTACTTCCTTATGTTTAAACTTTCCGCCTGACAGCGGAACTGTCAGCGGGTTAATTGACAGGTAGCCTAATATTAGCCTAATAGTAGCCTAATAGTGCCTAGGTAGGCGGTGCTCAAGTAGGAAAGAGTGTAATGAACCTGCGAAAACCTATACTTTCCACTACATTACTAAATTATTATTTCATTATCTCTCATTAAACGTAGAGCTCAAATACATAAACAATTTCAAACCTGGAATTTTAATTTATCATTTCAGTTAATATTTTGTTTTTCATATGTGGCAGTGGCTACATATTCCCCTCCCCCAGTCAAGGCATGGTAGGAACAGTGCCGAAGTACGGCTTCATGTTTACTACATTAATTGTATCTGAGAATTTGCCATCAAAGCTGGATACTTTATAATTGAGGGGGCTAGCCTCTTTTCCACTTTATATGGGCCAACCCACTTAGGGGCCAACTTGGCGGTGAACTTCTTTGCTGCATCTGACAGCGGGTGAGACCTTATCCAAACCGCAGCTCCGTCCTCAAACTGTACGTCTTGCCTTCCACAGTTATAATATTTTGCCTGCTTCTTTTGCGCTTTGCTGACGTTCTGAGCAACCAATCTTGAAAGTGTTTGTTGGCGTTCCAACAACGTTTGCCTCGAGGAGTGTGGCGCTGGGGCCACTGAGAGCAGCTGTTCAAGGGGGCCTTTTAAGGGTCATCCTAGATGTAACAGAGCTGGAGGGAATCCGGTAGACTCTTGAAAAGAAGAATTAATCGCGAAACGGAACTCGTAGAGCCATTGGTCCCAGCGATTATGTGTTAGTCCAACGTAAGACGCAATCATTCTCTTCAAGATTTGATTCACCCGTTCTGTAAGATTCGTCTGGGGATGGTAACTAGTTGTAAGCTTGCTGACCACGCCCCAGACATTACAGACTTCCTGTAACAGGTTACTTGTGAATTGACTACCCCTATCGGACAGCAAGAATTTCGGAGTTCCCCAGCGAGTAAACACCTCTTCTACTAAGATTCTGGCAACTCTGGGGGTTTTGCTGTTACGCATAGGGAATAGCTCCACCCATTTTGAGTAGTAATCTACTACTGCAAGTAAGTAAAGGTTCCCCTTGCGACTCTGTTGGAAAATATCCCATTATGTCAACTCCCATCATGTGACCTACTTCCAGGACTTGAGTGGACTGGAGGAAGCCAGAGGGTTTTCTGTTTGAAGGCTTGTATTGTTGGCATACGATGCATTCTTTGGTGTGAGCCCAGATGTCCTTACGGATGTCCGGCCACCACGCAACTTCCAACATCCTCAATAAAGTCTTCAAGCGTCCGAAATGGCCACCTAATGGGTTGTCATGGTAGTATTGCAAGAATGTGGACCGCATCTGCTCTGGGACAAGAAGCTGGAATTTATGCCCACCATGAGCGATGGGTACCCGTCGAAACAGCACTCCCTGGTGTTCACAAAAGACAATTCTGTCGGGCGCCATACGTTGGGATGGAAGTCTTGTCGTACACTTTGCACATAAACATCTGTTGATTGTGCCTTCGCTATTTCTGCCAGAGTTGTGGGCAGGGCAAGGTTTATCTTATCCTTACTTTGGCATACGGCAAGAGTGGATGTCTTGGTCGTGGCTGGGTCCTCTGTCTAGACTATTCGAGACAGGGCATCTGGAATGGTGTTCAAAGAGCCCTTTCTGTATCGGACTGTAAAGCTGAATGGCTGAAGTCGCAATGTCCACCGAATCAAGCGGGACGAGGCTTTTGGG
>JAODXP020001715.1:0-25148 GCA_027497455.2 Sardinella longiceps | reverse complement strand
TTATTATTTCATTTCTTTCCATTGACTCCAATTCATTTTTTCTAATCGTTGTAGTTTTATCAATGTTAATCATGATATAGATATTATCAAGATAGAGTGATTGATTTTCGCACCTAACCACTGTACTAAATGCAGTATGGGATTTTGTTGTCTCATCTCTAGTATGGTTCTGTGTCTTTGAGGTTCTAGTTTTCTGTGACTGGTCTTCCTGTCATTTCCCATGTTACATCCTTTTGTTTACCCTTTGTTCATGCAACTTTTGTATCTCATGTGTTTACCTGTCTGTCAGAGCCAGAACACCCCCTATTAGCTCCATTCACCATAGATACAGACGGCAAGTCTGGCCACGCCCACATATATAGCTCCGTAATAGTGAAAAAATAGTCCCCTGTGGGGGAAAACATTAGCCTGACATAGCCTGTCCATAATACGGCTGTTCATCCGTATTCATGGTCTGGAGATGGTCTTCTGGGGCGGGTTTATTAACAGACAACCGACCAATAAGCGAAGCTGTTTAGACGAGCTGTCAATCATTTCGAACCAGAACTGAATGCCCTCCCCCAACCGTATAATCGCGTCAGGTTAAAGAACCTCCAGACATGAATACGGATGACCAGCAGTATTATGGGCAGGCTATGTCAGGCTAACATTGTTTCACTCAGTGGGGAAGTCAATGACATCCTAAGCTAAAAGTTACACTGAGCGCCATCTGCAAGGAGCTTGCCACATTAAGCATTAAGGTATTAATGATGCTCAGATGTTCCCATGTGAATTCTAAACTTTGTACCCCTCAAAACGCGATACTGGAGACAATTTTACTTTGATGCTTGTTAGCCTCAATAGTTTGCTAACTAGCTATCTTCATTCACCACCACAGTGAACGTAGCTAGCTAACTTTAGCTTGAGATAATCAGACTTGTAATTGAAAGTTGCTTCACTTGTGACAGGAAAAGAGACAGCTCATGGCATTTTTGTCAGTGTTACTGGAATAAATACATTTTGGAAAACAGGTCATAATAAATAATATAATAATAAAATAGGCTTTATTCAATTTTACTTAGTGATCTATTATTGTTTAGCAACTTTCTTTACCTTTTACATTCACCTCCACACTCATTCCTCTACACTGGAGGTGTTGCCTTTAAGGTAGCTATTTTAGCGTCACAACTATCAAGATGGAATGAAGCCACAGGAAAACATGAATGAATGAAATTATCTATTAGCTCTGGGAAATACAGTACTTGCACTGCAGTTTTTCCCAAGGATTTGAGTGAAACACTTATCTTCCTTTTTTCTGCTCCCCCTCTGTCTTTATTTCTCTCCTCATCTTTCTCTTTCCTTCTTTCTTGTCTTGATCTGTCTTTCTGTATATATTAGGCCAGCTGATTCTGCAGTGGAAGTGGAGAGAGCACCATGAACATCAGTGAAGAGAAGACAGAGGGAGAGAATTGTGGAAGGGGTAAAGTTTTTTTATTGCTTTTTTTATATTTAGCAGTCATTTATAAAAGCCCAAATGGAAAAAAAACAAATGACTTTACATACATCCATTAGACCTAATTTATATTTTGAAGGAAAATAGTTCTTTAGGAAGAACAACATCTGACTGTTTTTTTCTTTTCTGTATCTTTCTGCAATGATGTCATCACAGCCTCTCACCATGGCTATGGCAAAAGCCAGTTTGGCAACAAAACCAGTGGTATGTTTTTTCTTTACTCCTCAAAGATCGTCAACCTTTATCAAAAACAGAAACAAAAGCATGGATCTTTAACTTACACTCAACTAGAAAAGCGCTCAGAGAGCGCAGACCTCCGCCAAGGCAATGTGGTCACAGACACAATATAAATTACAGATCATGCTCTGGATCACCGATCGCCACCAAAATCGAATCATTTCTTGCTTGTCCCAAAATACACATTGTCATTCATCACATTCATCCAAATCTGTGCTGTAGTTTTCGAGTTATCCTGCTGACAAACAAACTGACAAACAAACAAACAAACAGACAAACCAACGCGACCGAAAAGATAACCTCCTTGGCGGAGGTAATAATAATAATAATACTTGATACATTTTTTTCCTATCTAAATTAGGCCATGACTTCTTTCAGAAGAACAGGGGGGCACTAGAGATGCGTCTTGGTATCCTTACACCGCTGCTGATCGAGCTGGAGCGCTATGGCGTCATCTCGTCCATGGAGAGGGAAGAGGTGGAGTGCAAGCCCACGGGACATGAGAGGAACCACGTCCTCATATCTATGCTGGAGAGGAAAGGAACCAGAGCCCAAGAAAGGTTTTTTGAAGCTCTACAGGCCCATGATCCTCTTCTGGTGGAGGATCTTCAGGATTCATCAATGAGCTCAGCACAGCAAGCAGGAGGTAATGATCTGTGTGTTGCAAAATGAGAATTCAGAATCCACCAAAAATTGCATCACCAACCCCTGCAGTGTTTCAGAGTTCTCAAGACAAACATTTGCTCAAAACAATCTCAGTATCAATCTAGTCAATTTAATAAATTCACAAACCAAATTAAAGAGGAGTGAGGCACCCAATGATGAGGCATGAAAGGGTAAGATGGTTTGTGCGCAGGGGTGCTGCTAGAAAATATTGGGCCCTATGACCGAGAATGGAAATTGAGAAATAAAGTCTCATTTTGCTTCAACCATCATAGCACAAAAAGGGTTTTAAGCGTGCAGACCCATTCCTGGTGGAGTTTGTCCTGCATATAGGATTTGAACAGCTTTTCCTTTGACACAACAGAGAGAACACAGCATATCATGTATACTAACAAACATATACTCACCACTAGAGGGAGAATTTTATTTCAAAATAATTTTTCATTTTCAAACACAACCCAATTATCTGTCTTCTAATTGTCTTGTTTTCACCCTCTCTCTGCACCCTCTCTCTCTCTCTCTCTCGTCTCTCTCTCTCTCTCTCTCTCTCTCTCTCTTTATTTATTTTGTCTTTTTTATATATATTTATCTCTCTGTCTTTCTCAAAGTAGGTGGTAAGCAGCATTCCCCATGTCTGACTGAAGAAGATGGCAAAGTCACCACAGACATCGTAGATGGTTCTGGAAAGATGGAAGAAACTCTATCTTTAAGTGAGAGTTCAGTGCCTGTGTCACAGCAACAAAGGGGTAATTATTGTACCATTAACCATGTTTGTGTAAATTATATGGATATTACATGTACATATCCTAAGAGTGGGTGAATTTATAATTTTCCAAATAAAAAGGAAACAGAGCTATAATCCACAGTTATGACAAATAGGCATAAATAAATGACCAAGTGGTGCTTTAAAGGACGGCATGAAGTGAATACACTATAGTGGAAACCATTTATAAAAGTCAGCATTATTTTTGTTGTTTTCAGATCATCATAAAGCAGGGATGGATACAAAGAAAAAGTTATCAATAGAACAAAAGCTCAAGGAGCATCTGAGAAACAGGTTTTCTCTTGTACATGAAGAATCTGGACACAGCAGCGTGCAAAACATCTACACTGAGCTTCACATCATAGAGGGGTGCAAAGGAGGAGTCATCAGTGAGCATGAAGTTGCAGCAATTGACATGAGACGAATTGGAAGAGGGGGTTCTGGTGATAAGCAGGTTAAGTTGGCAGACATGTTCCCTGATAGGTGTGCCACAAAGGTTTTGACTTTGGGAATTGCCGGTGTTGGGAAAACCATTGCAGTGCAGAAGTTTGTCATTGACTGGGCTGAAGAAAAAAATAAACAAGGACATAGATTTTGTTTTTGTTTTCCTGTTTCGGGAGTTGAACCTAAAGAAGAAAATACATTACAGTTTTTTTGACCTTCTTCTATTATTCTACCCTAATCTCAAAGATTTGAAAGACTTTTCTGAATTCAGTGGATGCAAAATTCTCTTTGTCTTTGATGGGTTGGATGAAAGCAACCCCCAGTTGCACTTTGAGGAGTGGATCTCTGACCCTGACCAAAGAACATCTGTGGACATTCTCATAACAAGTTTGATTATGGGTAAAATCCTACCATCTGCACATATCTGGGTTACAACCAGACCGGCTGCAGCCAGCCTTATCCCATGGCATTGTTTCAACTTGGTGACAGAAGTACGAGGATTCAGTCACAACCAAAAAGTTGAGTTCTTTCAGAGGAACATTGGTAATCCAGGAAAGTGCAAAAAAGTAATTGATCTCATCAAAAAGAACAAAAGTCTTCACATTATGTGTTACATCCCTGTATTCTGCCGTATTATAGCCAGTATACACAATGAAATCCTGGGAGAACATTGCAGAGATGAGCAGGTCAAAACTTTGACCGAATTGTACACATTGTATAGTGTCTCACAGATCAAGGTAATGAATGAAAAATACTTTGAGAGGGGCAAGAAGATGAGTGCAGAAGAAAAGGGACAGCTTCTTCTTAAGCTTGGGGAACTGGCGTTCAAACATCTAGAAAAAGGGACTCTGATATTCTATGAGAATAATCTGATAGAGTGTGGTATTGATGTGAAGTCTGCAGCCCTGCAATCTGGAATTTGTACACAGATCTTCAGTGTGGAGAGTGATACTACAGGGGAAAAGATTTTCAGCTTTGTGCATCTCAGTGTTCAGGAATTTTTGGCAGCTCTTCATGTTCTCAACAAAAATGCAGCTTCCTGGAGTAGTCCCATTGGCAAGACTTGCAGGGAAAAAATGGGCTGGGCATTGAAATGCTCCAGGTTTGACCTTTATAGATCTGAGGTGGATAAAGCTCTTCAGAGCCAGAATGGACATTTAGATCTTTTTTTGCGTTTTCTTCTTGGTTTGGCTCCGATGTTAGAACCTCAAATCAGGTACCCTCTGGATGTGGTGCTGCCATGCTTGTATGTCAGAGAGGACAGCATCAGCAAAATAATCCAATATATCAAAGAGAGGATAAGGGTTGGCCACCAGACACCAGAGCGAATAATCAACCTTTTCCACTGTTTGAATGAGCTAGGGGACAAATCACTAGTTGTGGAGATCAACAGGTAGGCGTAAAAACAGCAGTTATGAACACTTCACTGTTGCTTCAAATACATACAACACCTGACATAGGAAGTATACTTAAAACATTTTGTATATTGCAAATAATATTTTATCATTTCTGATTTTGCACACAGGTATGTAAACACAACAGATGAAGGAAATCTGTCTCCAGCCCAGAGTTCAGCTCTGGCTTATTTACTTCTGATGTCAGCTGAAGATCTGGAGGACTTTGATCTGAAGAAATACCAGAGATCAGAGGAAGGTTTCCGCAGAATGCTTCCTGTAGTGAGAGTTTCAAGGCAAGTTAGGTGAGTTGCAACTTTATGGTAACCCCACACTTTGTTTATAGTACAATGACTCTTAATAATTGTTCAGATAGCTAATTACCCCCTCAAAGCTACAACTAGCAAGTGGTTTTGAGAATTTGTCAATTGTTGTGTTAAGTATTGTTGATTCACACATACATGTATTTTGTCCAGTAACATGGAGAAGTGCCAATTTCATAAAATGGACAATAAAGTGAACTATTTATTTTTAAACAGGCTAAATCAGTGTCACCTCTCCAAAGTGAGCTGTAAAGTTTTGTCATTAGTGCTGCAAGAAACACCTTCCCATCTGAGGGAGCTGGACATGAGTGAGAATGACCTGCAGGATGAAGGAGTGGAGCTGCTCTGTGAGGGAATTAGAGATCCACAATGCAAACTGGAGACACTGAGGTTAGTTAGTTAGACATACAATGATGTCATAATTCCCATTCAGTAGGGTTCCTGCAAAGTGTATGAATTAGTAGCCTCTTCCTTTCACACAGGAACAAGATAATAATGGGGGTTTTATAGGACTAATATAGTCAACCCAAATGAATAAAGAATAAGAATAAAAAAATCGTATAATCAGTCTCAATAGAAACGTTTATTAGCACCTAGTAAAGTAATGATGGCCAACAAGGTAGCTGAGTCCGATTGCAAGTCCCTCCCTAATGCTGAGATTATTTGTGAGTATGTACATTGGTTATTTTAAATGCTGAATTAACAATGCTATACTAACAGTGGTTTGGAGTGACTTGTACTTTTGTGCCATCCCATGTGTGCTCAAATATGTGCAGTGCACTCTAGCTCAATGCCAGTGTCAATTTATTTATGAAGCACTTTATCCATGACAACAGTTGACCAAAGTGCTGAAAAATACACAAAAGGAAAATAGGCTAAAGCTACTGCTTTTACTAGAAATGTTTTCCTTATAAATTGTGTTGTTTGTTTGCTTTTTATTGTAACACATTATAAGGTTGTTTTGTCATCCATTTTATATAAATGATATCGACAAATTGTTTAGTTCATTAGATATCGCCGAAAATTAAATCTCAAAAAACATTGAGATATTATTTTTTTGCCCATATCACCCACCCCTACACTCACCTGACAAGACACCATGCACTGTTCACAAAGGTACTCTTCGTGCATGCATAATAGAGCCCTATGTGTAAGGTCCAGACTTCAAAGGTCTTGTAATGATACATTGATAATGTCTTATGTAGACAGTTTATAAAGACACACTATGAATAGACCTTTTAAAATATGTTAGGTTGTGTTTTAGTTTGCTTTTGCTTCCACTTTATTTAAGAAAACCATATATGTTTACATCCACTGAACTTTCATTTTATTGCTCAAAGATGTCCACATTATTCTAACATCATAACCATACAGCATGTATCACATTGTTATGTTTTCATCAGATGAAATGTATATCAATTATATTTTGTAAACAGCCTCAATCGATGTCAGTTGTCTAAAACAAGCTGTGAAATCATGGTATCAGTTCTGCAAAGACCTTCCCATCTGAGAGAACTGGACATGAGTGGCAATGATCTGCGGGATGAAGGAATGGGGCTGCTCTGTGCGGGATTAAGAAATCCACAATGCAAACTGGAGACATTGAGGTCAGTAATGAATACTGTGATACTGTCATATGCAGAAAATAGGGCCTACTATCTCTTCATCTGTTTGTGAAAGACAGACAGTGAGAAAAAGAGTAAAAGACTATACTGTTAGGGATAAAGACTATATTGTTAGGTGTATCTGTCATTTGTCAGAGTTTTTACAGTTCAAAGAAAGTCAAAGAAAATGTATGTTAAGTCATAGAGCAAATAGGTAAACACTGATTTTGAGTCTTCTATATCATGAATACATCGGAACTAGTGTTTTTGGCTTTATTTAGCAAAACTTGTTTGATTTGGTCCAAAACAAAGGAACAGTTCTGTGATAAATTGAAATTGAATTGTGACCAGTGCTGGACAACGATTACAATTTTTAATCATGATTAATTGCTTAGTTATTTGTAAAAATAATGAATTGGAAAGTACATTTGTACTGCAAACACAAACTTGTCTTTATACAGTATCAGTTATTATGGCATGATATTGCATGATGTATGGAATAATATATAGGAATAATAGGAAAAAATATCTACACACATTTCAATACCTTTCATAGAGCACATTGAACAATAAATGCAAAAAGTGAGGTTTATTGAGGACGTATTTCTTTATTTCATAATAAAACACATTTTATGAAGATTTCCATCACCAACTTCATTTAAAACACCATTTGTGCTGAAAAAATAATAGTCACTGATAGTTATCTATTTCGTTGAGGTTTCTTACCTATGAGCAACAATGCACAAAGGATAACAATTTTCATTCATTCACTTTCATTCAGTCTCTGTTAGAAAATCACACACGGCATAAAAACGAATTATATTGTATAAAACATCCAAACTACTAACAAACAACACTGGTAGATGATTAACACAGATATCATGAATGTGAGTCCAACTCATCTTTAGGCTATTGCGTATGAAAAGAGTGAGGAGTGTCATACTGAAACAGTTCACATTTGATACACCTGACCTTGGTTATTTCATTGCATTCACAATATTTACACCTTCCTTTGTTTTCACTTTAGAAAATAATTATCAACGTTTAGTTAATGTGTTAATGCAATAAGAACGTGTTACCTTGCCTAGGTGATGTGACTCATAATTCAATCAATTGTCTTTTTAAACAGACTAAGTCAGTGTCAACTCTATAAAACAAGCTGTGAAATGTTGGCATCAGTGCTACAAAGGACACCTTCCCATCTGAGAGGGCTCGACTTGAGTGACAATGATCTGCAGGATGAAGGAGTGGAGCTGCTATGTGTGGGACTAAGAGATCCACAGTGCAAGCTGGAAACATTGAGGTCATGACAAATGCAATACATTTATTTGTAAAACTGATAGTTCCGATGGTGATTGATTGAAACACATTCAATGCCATTGTAGATTCACAATTTAGCATAGCTCTAACCGCATTTTGTTCTATACAACTGCACCATGGGAAAGTGAATGGAGCTGTGTTTGTTCCAGTATTCAATATTACCATTCAGTAAGAGGATGAATGATTCACTACAGTTGTATGAATGATTAACTACAGTTGTAGTTGTTGTTTCTTCTTTAAATGAAACCATTCTGGACAATGTTTTAACAGTTTTAGAAATGCAATAATTCCCTCTATTCACCGGTGATTATGCTTGTTTTACTACTGTGTCTACCATCACTCTAATATACATTGCGCTTCACATCACCTGAGCTAAAACCAGCATAACCGCTGGCACACAAGTTATATCACAAGTGAGATCTTTGTCAGAATACAGGGTACCAAATAGTAGGAATCAAAAGTATGTAATGGAATAAATCATTTTACTAATATGATTGTCTCTTGCTTCAGGCTGGCTGGTTGTTTGATCACACATAAAGGCTGTTCTTCCTTGGCCTTTGCCCTGAAATCAAACCCCTGCCTGAAAGAGCTGGATATGCGCTACAATCACCCGGGAGAATCGGGTGTTAAAGAGATTGCAGAAAGCTTTAATTTAGAGACTTTCAGGTGAGACCAGGTGTTTTGCCTGGGTGGGCAATTTATTGAATTCAATTATATTTGTACAGAGTTATAGTAACAGAACTGCATGCTGCAATATTTTTTGTCTCTTAAGGTATGACTATGGAAGAGAGAGCTTGATTAAGCCAGGGCTTAAAAAATGTGAGTGATTTATTCCTATATTTATTTATTTATTTATTTATTTTATTTTATACTTTGGGAAAAATGATAATACCTAAAACATTGAACAGACAGTAGCACTTTATAATAACCTTCCCATATTAAATAGCTAATGTATTTCATTAAAGGAACACCAGGCAAAAAATGTTATTGTTAATTCACCAGCCTCTTAGTCAGGGGTGGGCAATTATTTTGGCTAAAGGGCCACATTGGGTTTTAGATTTTGACTAATGGGCCGGGTGTTACCAGTCAACCGGTTGATGCTGGCAAATTGGCAAATCTCAAAGTAATAGCCCACTTTCTTCAGAGGACATGTTAACATGCAGCTTTGGGATCTGTATTTCATGAATACAACAAATTTGATAAATCAGTCCTATATTCTAATAAGTCATTTAGGCTAAATGAGAAAATTATTTTATTTTGGGAAGGCTTCAAGGGCCAGATGGAATAGCTCAACGGGCCGCATGTGGCCCCCGGGCCTTAATTTGCCCAGGTATGCTCTTAGTCATTTCAATGATTAAATGAGTCATTACAGAGTGAATGATGGCTCGCTCAGCAGCCTCTAGCGTTGATTTTGCGGTAATCCCGCTTGAAGAATCTGTGGTGTCAGGTCCCTGAAATTGAAACTGAAAGTAGATATATCCAAAATTGCAATTACCAGCTTGTCAGACAACGTAACGCACGGAAATGATCATCTCTGGCTTGTCCTTTTTGGTTTGCAAATCAATTTACATTGATTGTTGAGAATATACAATGTAGTTCTATTTTCTGTAATATTCTGGGGACTGAAGGTGGCACTCTGGAGATAGAAACCACAGTCCTGCCTGATGTCCCTTTATTGTTATAAGATAACTTTACAGTAACAGTTAGATAACAATAAGTTACAGAAGTTAAACTGTATTTTTAATCAGTCAGTTAGTAAACAGTTAGATTGCAGTTGGTCATGGATTACTGATAAAATTGATAATCTTACTTAATCTTACTTAATTACTACTTAAAAGATTAACACAATTTTTTCTAACTACCTATTACCTACTTACTAATGTTAAAATAAGATATTTAACAACCATTTATTGGGAATGGTTATTATAAAGTTGTACTATGGCCTTACATTTACAGTGTCTTCAATGTGTGAGTGTGTGTTTGCCTGAATCTGTGTCAGTTTGTGAGTTTGTGTGTGTTAAACATTCTGGTGAGAATGTTGTCTGCCTTGTTCTTTTCTGCAGATGCCTGCAAGCTCACACTTGACCCAAACACAGCTTACAAACTACTCTCTCTGTCTGAGGGGAATCGAAAGGTGACACTTGGGAATAATGCACAGCATTATCCTGACCACCCAGAGAGATTTCATGACAGGCCTCAGGTGCTATGCAGAGAAGGTCTGTCTGAACGCTGCTACTGGGAGGCAGAGTGGAGTGGTTTTGGAGCGCAGATAGCAGTGGCATATAAAAGTATCCAGAGAACAGGGTATGACAGTGGGTTTGGATGTAATGGAAAGTCCTGGAAACTCTATGCCTCGGGTAGGCCTAACAGTTATTCTGTTTGGCACAATAATAAAAAGACTGTCATACCAGCCCCCTCTCGCTCCAGTCGAGTAGGAGTGTACCTGGACTGGCCGGCAGGCACCCTGTCCTTTTACAGTGTCTCCTCTGATACACTCACACACCTGCACACGTTCCACTCCATGTTCACAGAGCCCCTCTACCCTGGGTTTGAACCAATGCTCTCTTCAGTGTCCCTTAGCCAGATCACATGACCTCCTAATTCAATGTTTTCAAAACTTGGGGTCGGGACACCGGGTGGGATCACCTGAAATGTCTTACCACTGAAAATTATAGACATGCATTCAGTTTAAAAATTACATTATGCACAATTAATCAACTAATTGTGTACTCCTTTAATAAAATTGGACTTCTTAAACTTTTAATGACCTTAATGACTAGCTTATAATTGACATTGATTCGACGGTGAGGGGCCCATTCCACTGTAATGTAAGCTCTGTACACTTTCCTGCTGCCGTTGTTGAGCAGCTGATCAAAAAATGATGTGATAAAACACATCATGGATTGCATTCATGATTGGCTAGTGGAGGAATTCTGGTTTGGCGTACAAGAGAAATACCAAAGACTCTTGGGTTTGTAGCAAGATACTTCATGGCAGTTCCTCACACTGGGCATCACATCACACCAGCTGCTAACTGCCACTCCAGTCAGTCACTCTCGCTGCCACTCAGTAGATGTAAAAGCAAAAACATTTTTTTTTTTTGTATTTGTGTATGCCATGGATGTTGATATTTAAATATTGTATGGTTCTGACTTGATCTAAAAAGAAGAAGAAGAAAAAACAGACTTGATGATTGATGACTTGATGACACCTGATTAAAAGTTGATTTTCTCTGGAGTGGAGAGTCAAATATCACAACATTTGCCTGAAATGGGCAGGAGGCCTTGAGATCTTTCCTTAAGGATGTGAAAATCAGAAACTGTGGCCTGAAACGGGGAAAAAAACCCTGACATCAAAGCACATCTGAATCAAATGAATGCATAACAAAGTAACTTTGAAGGTGTGCACTGTTATATTTGATTATTAAGTAGACAAAATACACTGTTCTGATAAGTAGCAACTATACATCATTCAAGCCAAAGCTCCTATGTTCCATCCATGTTGTGACGTGTGCAATATTATCGTTGTTTTATCACCTGGTGAAATGGAATACTGTTTTCTGTTTTTTTTTTAATGGAACTGTGTTTATTTTATGTTTTAAACGCTTGCTGATAGTCTACACACAAGAGCCTCAACTGGGTAATAACTTTGAGGTGCCCGACACCTGATATACAGTAGGGAAATAATGAACTTGACGGAAGCAAAGAATTCTTTATATTCCACGTCATCGTTCTTCACTTCCACCTTATCCATTACTGCCCTGTATCGGCATACCTCGGTGGCCGTTATCCCTGACGTAATGTACACCTAGTTGTTTTTTTCATTATTATTTTCTTGACTTCTCAGGGATTTGTATTTTTGAAAAAGCAAATGTAATGTGTATGATTTTTCAGTTATGAACAAGATAATAAAATCAAATTGTATTGTTTGTTTTTCAGTGTTGAACAACAAAGCACATAAAGACTTTTTTCAATTTTTAAAATGGCACTAGGGAAAAAAAAAAAACTTTAATAAAGAAATGAATAGCAACACCCGTTTGAAAAAGCCCTTGTTCAATATTGGCCTCACCACAATACTCCCATATCCAAGGTCATGTAGGTAAAGTAAGATATTGGAGTAATTGAGTGTAGTCATCATTTAATCCACTAAAATGGTCCAAACAATGAAAAAAAAAATCTGTGTTGAAATTCTCGCCTGGTCTCCTATGAGTTCAACTAAGCAGGCAAGTTTACCGTCCCAGTAAAAGGATGCGTGACAAAACTATGGCCCAGGATCAAATTGTCACCTGTTGCTCTCTTTGGAGTAAAATATGAACCACTGTTACTTGAATCTAATATTATATTGCATTTGCACATCACATTTTTGTATCTATTACGAATCTTTCACTTGGAAATCTAGATGAAACCTAGTCCAGTGATGAACCATAGGTAATCTTGGTGTCTGAACCCACATTGTTGGGGGACCAATCACAACACTCTACGCGTGTAGAGAGCAGTTCGAGAGCTGTTCTGATTGGTCATAGCCAGAGCCATAGAAAGGGGTTACATTTTATATTAAAGTCTGGCTTGTTAAAAACTGGTGTTCATTTCACATTGCCCCAGCTTCAGTTATGTATCCTACAAAAGAGGTTTGTCCACTCCTGCCTTAAGCAAACAAATCTTGGTGTTATCAGTCATCTATTGACTTTTTGTTGCATAATGACATAACACACAAAGGTGTAGAGATAGAGAGTGCTGCTGTGTAGTTCATGTGACACTTTCGGTTTTGAGTTGTCTTAAAGCTTTGAGTTATGAACAGCACTGGGTTGGCAGTAGTTGATGATTAAGAGTGTTACATTGAGGTGTCTTATTGTCTCAAGCCATTTTATGACACAGCCACCAATAGCAAGAACCAACCTGAGAAGATAGTGAGAAAGACTGAGAGGTGAGACAGTGTTTCTTTGAACCCTTGGCACCTGAAAGGTATTAAAAATCCCCACATGAATGAGATATGATACACAGTATACAGCACAGACCTGTTTTTTTCTAAATTCACTAAATTCATTACTGTGATATGAAAAGGCAGCAGTGGTTCATGAGGCTAATTGATGGGGTGAACACAAAAAGTACCCCCACCCCATGTTCAAACCTTTAATGAATCAAATCATCATCAGATCAGGATTTCATGACAAACTTAATGCACTTTTGTGGTTGATGCACATTTTGCTGGTAATAAAACATTGAACTGCCTTTATAATAATAAATCATATATTAAAGTATGTTCTGTTACTGTAAGTGAGTGGGGGTGGAGCTGTTTAAAGGTCATATCTTGTCTCTTTCATTCTGTCCCTTCCTTTTATGAACAGCTCAGTGACTTTGACCCATCTCTGACTGAAGAGAGACCTGGTAACCTGGTAGTTTCAGCAGTCGACCACCACCATCATTGCCTACTACAAAGTGAGTCTGAGACATTAATACCTGAACAGTTTAAACCTTATGAATGGGATGGAATGTGGGACCTTTAGTGAGTGACTTTGTGGCCAGACAATACATTATGTGGTCTGCTTGTCAGGATAAGGAAATACATTACAGTACTGTATATTAGAGTATTTTTTAAAGAAGAGTTCACACATTATGATTAATTCAATGTATCTAATAGTACACTTATGCCGCACTTCAGGATGGATGGAACAACCTACTCAGATGGGAAAGATGGCAATTGTATAACAGCTGAGGAGACAACAGGTCAGTGTCTTGTTTTACTTGAAGCACGTTTATGACCATGTTTGAAAAGTACAGTATCGGTCAGTTTCTTACTGGTGTATGACTAGGAGTTTGACCAGTAAAGTAAAGTGAAACACTGAACATAAATGTTTTTAATAATTTTTTTAATTTGTATGTTTACTGTAATGTAGCATATTACATAAATATCATTATACACAGATTTACAGTATTATCCAAACTCTATTGCAAAATCTTATATGATACAGTATCTAATGCTATACTTCATAATGTGATATTTTGGTTATTCTAGTAACACAGAAGAATAAAGAGATGAACACAACAGAAGAACAGAAGAAGAATGAACAGAACAGAGAAGAGGAAAGGAAGAGGAGGGCAAAAGCATACAACTGGTTCCTCGGAGGAACACGGCGCTTCACGACCATGCTTGCAGTCGTAGGCCTCTTCACACTGATGTCCTCAGGCATAGGGGTCCTCGCACTCACCCTCGGGAGCTTAGCGGTGCTAGCGGTGGCGCTCGAAGCGTTTGACGACGGGCGCGAATCTGAGGGTTTATCAGGAGTTGTCAGACCGGCCAAAGGCATTGTGGAATTGCTTGTGAGGACTGTGGTTGTACTGTGTGGGAAACTGGCCGTGCATTTGGAGCATGTCGTGGGAAAGAGAATAGCGTCACTGGTGCTCAGCGACCATGGCGGGAACGCCTGCACCATAGTGGGGGCAATTAGTGGGGGAGTGAGTGGAGCCATCGGCGGAGCAGCGCACACGCTCTTGAGGGCGGTACACCCAGTCTTCGGACAGGCAGTAGGGGGCGCACTTGGGGCAGTTCTGGGAAGAACGATCAGCGAGGCATTCGCTGCCGAAATCCTGAAAAGGACTGGGAAAGCGGACAAAGGGATCGCTGGTGCAGTAGGCGGCGCTTTAGGGGGAATCATTGAGCCATTTTTTGGGTTCATGACTGGAGGAGTTGTAGGAGGTTTAAGAGGAGTAATGATGGGGGTAGAAGGAGATAAATAAATGCATACTGTATCAGGAAAAAGGAAAAGTGTGCAATTAGATCACAGTAAGTCATCAGGTCTTTCATTGTCTCAATTCAGTAAACGAATAATAAATTGGTCTAAAAAAAGTATGGCTTGTGTATACTTGTGTATGTTTGAATTAAATGCTATGACAACATCCTAAGTGTAGACCAATGCCCATCTAAAGCGTAGTATTGAGACAAGATGTATGGGTGCTCACATCTGACCCACTCAAATGAAAATGTAAACTTCACACTGTGTAATAAAAAACCCTCCATTTTCTATCTGTTCTTTAGCACATTATTATTACTTTTTTTAATCTTTTTTGCCATTTTTATGAGTGCAGCTGGGCAATGCAAACCAGTCATTCTATTACAGGTTATTTTTTATCTAAAGGTGTACTGACATATACAATGTTTGAACAAAATGTAGGCTGTGATCATTGAGTGGCTTTACCCTGGCTACGCAATAAGGTCAATAACCCTGCAAAAATGTGTTCAGTATGCTCCTGCTATGCAATCTCTGTCAAAATAGCCCTATGGACCTCACTAAGCGCATACTAGGAGATTTACACTAGGAGATGCACTAGTAGAGCCATCAATCTCTGATCCCACCCATCCCAGTCAATGCCTGTTCAGCTTACAGGCAGGAGAATCTGTAGTTTAATGTCCCATGACTGAGCGTCTTAGAAGATTGCAGCTGCAGCTTCAAATTACCTACATTCCATAGGTTATGCCTTTTTCATTTGGAGACAGTTTGAAAATTAAAAAATTCTCATCATCAGATGAGGAAAAAAATGTCTGTAGTTTTGTCATAAAAGCAGATAAATCATTAACCAAATAGCATGCTGAATCTTCATCTTCCGTAAGT
Source organism: Sardinella longiceps (assembly GCA_027497455.2). Taxonomy (NCBI): domain Eukaryota; kingdom Metazoa; phylum Chordata; class Actinopteri; order Clupeiformes; family Clupeidae; genus Sardinella; species Sardinella longiceps. Next base: position 9,302 of record JAODXP020001715.1, on the reverse strand, counting down.
CAGATACGGCATCAGACCTAACAGGTAAGCCTAAGTCATTTTGTTGTTAAATTAGTGTTTCAGTACTGAATATAGCTATGTGTATTAAGTTGTGCATGGTCTTATAATGACAAACAAACCTGTGTGTGAATAATTGTTATTGGTCACATACTTCATGTAGAAGGTAAACATGAAACTGCTTTGTACATATTCAATTAGCACATTTTCTCTAACATTAGCAATTACAACTAAACTGTTCTGGTTTGATGATTGCTAAGGTTTGTTTCATTTATCTGTGAATCCCATAATGTCCATTCTGCTGAGCACAATGTTGTATTTGACTTTTTACCTGAATAGAGAAATTGTGACATTGCAAAGACCATCTACATATATTTTACTACTCAACCAGGTCTACTCAGATGTGCTGGTTGCTAGTTGCTATGCCAAATGGTTTACTCCAAAAAAAAAAAAAACTTTAAAAAATTATTTTACTTAGTGTTGTCTTAAAGGCTTATATGTAGAAGTGTTGCATGCACACAACCATTCAGCTTCAACCATCCATATCAAATAGTCTACATTGCAGAAATAGTTAACTATTCATCTGTATAGTAACGTAAGGTAGCATTAATATAATTTTGTAGGCTCTTTTGTATCGTCTCCAACTTAAGGAGTGATCGAAGGTCTGTCTTTTCAGTCTGTGGTATACAGAGGTTGGGTATTTAGGTGAAATAAGGCACTCATTGAGGCAGTGCCTCTGATATTCACTATGAGGAAAGACATTCAGCATTCAGTGATTTGGATAAAGACATATAGGCTACAGTATCATGAATTAAACATGCTAACCAAGATGACAGTTGCTGGGAGTGGTCATAGTTAGTCGTTCCTTGTGTTTATGCATACTAATAAACTGACTTATCTAGGACTTTATGACATGGCATGCACTTTACAATTGAACTTTGTATTCGGATTGCCTCATCAAGGCAGATGTGGAATAGGCCCCTTCAGAATTCATCAGAGTACTGGCAATGCCATTTTGCACCCCAACAAGCATTCAAACTCATTATCTTGCAATATAGGCTACACACAGTTCATGTCAGATTTATCTTTTCATAATAATAGCCTACATGTATACATAAACATCTTCTATAATGTGCACAAATAGCTAGTGAATATTAACTACACCTACCAAAAGAAGTGAAGTTGTGTTGGGAACTGAAATATACTTTGCTACCAGCCAGGGGCGCTGCTAGGGGGTGAGTTAGGATGATTCTAAGAGCCTGGCACTGAAAGGGGGCCCAGAGAAAATATTAAAAATCAATATTTGAGTGGCCCAAAATTATTTTTGTCTAGCAGCGTCCCTGCTACCAGTTTAACATTCAAACAGACTCTGAAGCTTTTTATCCCCATAGTCCCACAATGGATGCACATCAGAAGGATGTACTGAGGAAGACTTTTGACAACCTCTCTGGGGCAGACTTTAAGAGATTTAAGCACAAGCTGAAGGACCTGGGCTCAATCGCATGGGGTAAGCTGGAGAGGGCCGATACAGACGACACCCTGGATTTGATGGAGCAGGCGTATGTCATGGGAACAGGTGGCGTCATGGTGAACATCTTGCAGAAGATGAATCACAACCAGTTGGCCATGGACTTGGAGAGAGAATTGGAAAAAGGTAAGTGTGTATCTTACAGTCTTTTTGGCTGACAAAAACATGCAATCACTATTTCCATAGGTGTATTTTTTTTACTTTATCTGTGAAACTTTTAGTTTCATTTTATAACTAATTATTTCTCCTTCTAACTGGATTTCTAGTGTCTTTCTATAAACGCTCCTGTTCTTTCTTTTCATCCCTCCTACACATTTTGTCTCTGCTATCTGGCCACCTCTCTCTCTCTCTCTCAGACTCTCCGGGTCTGGCTGGAGGAAATGGTGGAGGAGTTAGCATGAACATGGCTGCTCCTTGTGGAGGGACTGTGAATGCCCCGGCCTTGGCCGCCTGCAACATCAGTGGTTCTGTCAATATCACCCTTGGATCAAACATGGCGCAGCAACGAGAGGGTAATGTCAACGTCATCAGAACCATTTCAGCTTTGGGTTCACAGCATCTTGAAATCAGAAAGCTGGTTGAAAGCTGGTTTGCGGCATTGAATGAATATTATGAGATATTTTAGGATTAAATCAACTTTATCTGTGTCTTGTGCAGCCTATAGACATTTAGTATTACCAGAGCCCATTACAGTTTGGACTATTACTAGATGTGAACTATTTCATGTTTTCATTGAATAGTTTTCATAGTGTGATACCAATTCACCAACCACTATGCACTGTTAAAGGTAATGAGAAATAGATCTCAGGGTTTCCCGTAGAAAATGAGCTTGGCAAGGTGGTGACCAGGGGGGAGGGGCGTGGCCCGGGCGATCGGTGTCTGGGTCACCCAGGTGTGGGTAGATGACCAGGGGGGAGGGCGTTGCCCGAGGGGGCACAAATCTGACAGTTTTACTAAGTTGGCAACCAGGGGCACTGCTTGAAATTTTGGGCCCTATGACAAAAAACTATTTTGGACTCCTCAAATATTGATTTTAATATTAAAATTTTCTTTGGGCTCCCCTGTCAGTGCCAGGCCCTTAGAATCATCCTAACTTTCCTCCCCTTATTTACTGAACAAATAAATAAAGTAATCAAAGTAAGCAGGCTACAATCACAGTGCAATTAAGTGCCATCAGATATTTTTGGAATTGAGTATTCTGTTGATTATTATCTATACAATTGATAGAGTAATGGGATTTTGAGGTTTTAAACAGCAATATCAATAACATGTTATGCAAGATGACAAGCCTGTTAAAATGACCAAGCCTTTAGTTATTATTCTTGACCAACAATGTTTTATGCCAACTGTTTAAGGTAAAAAGAAAGAAAGAAAAGGAAACCTTTGCCCCAAGGCTATTGGCTTCTAAAGTCATTAAATGCATGCGTCATCTGATATTGTACCAATTAAGTAAGTAAGTAAATTGTATTTCTAAAGCACATTTAAACACAGTTTACACTGACCAAAATGCTGTATGTAGGTAATAGTAATAGTAAATTAGCGTCGGGGGAATGTAGGCAAGGCAGGGCGTAGCTTTTGGCAAGGCGGCCGCCTTGCCTATGAAGCGCTGCGGGAAACCCTGGATCTGTAATTGGTCAATTTGGCATAATACTAAGTAGGACTAGGGTCCTAAGTGTATTTTTTTATTTATCAAATGTGTTTTATGATCACGAAAAGCAAATTCCATCCATTTAACCCTGCATATTAACATTCTGAAGAAAGTGAGGCTACTGGCTTGAGACTTGCCAATTTAACGACAACAGTTAGTTCACTGTTAACACCGGGCCCGTCAGTCAAAATCTGAAGGCCAATGTGGCCCCTTGGCCAAAATAATTGCCCACCCCTGCTCTAGGTAGTACAGAGTAGAGTTAGAGTAGACACTCTTAAAGAAACACACAAACACCTCATTGGCAGGAGAATGAACGGTGATGTAGAGGGAAATCCCTAGGAGCCGGATCATGGTTGGACTTAGAATGTAGATGACCTAAGAGGGGAAAGCCATCAGAGGCAGACAAGTAAAATGTGATTGGCTTAGTGAACAAATAGGCAATAAAATTAACCGATCTTCTTGGCTCAACTTTCGCCTTAGCTCCCATAACCCCAACAGGCTAGTCCCACAATGCCTGCATCCTAGAAGGACACTCTTGACACCGTCTCTAAGGCGGACTTTAAGAAGTTTTAGCACCACCTACAAGACCAGGGTCAAATAGCATTGGGAAAAGTTGGAGATGGCCGACATAGACAACACCTTAGATTTGATGGTGCAGATGTATGCCATAAGAGCAGGCATCCATACACCATAGTCCTGGCTTTGAACATAAACAATGAAAGTGTCTCAAACTAAATGTCACACTTCTGAAGCAAGTCCACACATTGAAGTCAAGTAAATATATAGAACTCCCTGCAATTCTGCCAGAATTACAGGATCTACCATGCACCATCTGTTTTAGTTTAATTTACATATTTTGTCAATATAGCTTCAAAACTGAGGATATGGCAACCTTTGACAATAATGATTTCCCATTGCATTTCAGCGGCGATATGCAGTAGAAGGGCTTCTCCCAACAATAACGCATTAAAGGCATTGAATGCGTGACAGGATCTGTCTCTGATGTGACAAATTAAAATGACCAAAAAATAGGATGTCCTGCTAAATACGGGACAGTTAGCAACCCTGGCTATATTATGTTTCTCATGAAGGAATGAAGAGGGAGCAGATTTAGCACTTTCGGGGGACTATACTCATGCATGATAGCAAGTCATGCTACTGCAAAGTAATACGCTTGTTTGCACTGAATGGCAACCTATATTTGCTAACCTGCTAAACATTGAACCCTTGGCAAGTCTTATTACAGTAAAAGTAACAGATCTCCTTTACCTTTTTTTCTTTCCCTTCTCCTCTTGTCATTACATGTATATTCCCTTCATTCAGCTTATAAATTTGCATCTCTTTTGGCTGCCAGTCAGTGGCCTGGACATAAGGATGGGACCTCTTAAGGGCGGTTTTCCACATATGATTTATCATAGAATTTAAATGGGTGCTCACAGTTGTCGCTGCTATGAATTGATACCCAATCAGTCGTTATCGGGGGCCCCCTTTCAGCCAGGGGCCCGAGGCAACTGCCTGGTTTGCCTGTCCTGTTTGCGACAAGCCTGAGTAATTATTACTTCATCATTTTTAATTGCATTACTTTACTCTTTTTACAGTGTCATTGACTAAGGCTGCTGATCAAGGTGAAGTGAGAGATTGCTTGAGATAAGCCACCCAAACACATGCCTTGGTGGTGGTACACTCTTTTACCATTTTGTACAAACAGTAGCCTATACAGGACAACTTTTTCACTCATCTATTGTGCCTTAATGTTCTTCACAGATATACTGCAGAAAGTGCGTAGGAGACTGAAGACTCATCTAAAAAATAAATACACAAACATTTCTGAAGATGTCTCAAAACAAGGAGAGCGTATCCTATTGAATGCCATCTTCACAGAGCTGTACATCACAGAGGGTGCGAGTAAAGGGGTAAACCAGGAGCATGAGGTCTGGCAAATTGAGACAACCGCCAGAGATGACACATTCGAGCACAACTCAATCACAGGTAGTGACATATTCAAACCCTTGCCAAACCAGCGGATAGAAATAAAAAATGTGCTCACCATGGGGATTGCTGGCATTGGCAAGTCAGTGTTGGTGCAGAAGTTTGTGCTTGACTGGGCAGAGGATAAACACAACAATGACATAGATCTTGTTGTCTTCCTTCAGTTCCGGGTGTTGAACAAATGGCAGGGTAAAGAGGATTATGACTTTTGTAGCCTATTAAATCAGTTTTATCCAATGCTAAAAGAGCTCAATGAAGATGAGATTTATGAGAGTGCTAGAATCGCATTCATCTTTGATGGCCTGGATGAGAGCAAGCTACAACTCTTTGAAGAGAAGACTTACATTACTAGTGTAACCCAGAAGTCTTCAGTGGATGAATTAATTTCAAATCTAATCCAAAAGAATCTGCTACCCTCAGCACAAATCTGGATAACCTCACGGCCAGCTGCAGTAAATGGGATTGTTCTTCAATTCATTGACCAGGTGACAGAAGTGCGAGGTTTCAAAGACCCACAGAAAGAATTATACTTTAGACAGAGGGTGCAGGATAAACACCTAGCTAATAAAATTATATGTCATGTGAAGAAATTCAGAAGCCTTCAAATCATGTGTCACATCCCAGTTTTCTGCAGCATGGTGGCTACTATTATTGAGGAGATGTTCACAGAGAAATTAATACAAGGAAGGAGGAGTGGATCTTGGGAAGATGATGAAGGAAACGATGAAATTGAGAACATTCCGAACACACTGACAGAAATGTATGCGCGTTTTCTAATTAACCAGATGCAACGGGACAAAACCAACCGGCAAAAGTTTCAACAGTCATCAGCTCAAGCTGAACAAGTCATGAGGAATGTATCAAGACTAGCCTTCAATCAGCTAATGGAAGAGAACCTGGTTTTTGAGGTCAAAGATCTAGAGACTTTCAACATTGAGTTCAGCAAAGATTCTGTGCTCTCCACAATGTGCACTGAGATAGTGAAAAAGGAAGTAGACCAAGATCAAAGTCAGTCATACACTTTTATCCACCTTAGCATGCAGGAGTTTCTTGCTGCTCTTCACGTGTTCCAGGCGTACTTGGACCAGGACACACAAACTCTGAGCTTTTTCATTGAGCTCCAGTCATCTCCACCAGAGATATCCTTGGACACTGTGTTGTGTGCAGCAGTGGACAAAGCTTTGGACACCAAAGGGGGTAAGCTAGATCTTTTCCTCAGGTTCCTCTTGGGCATTGCCCTGGAGTCCAACCAAAGACTCCTTAGAACCATCCTAACCCGGCAGGTGGAGAGTGCAGAGAGCACAATGAAGACTATCAAACACATCAAGACTTGGAGGAAAAGAAACCCTTCCCCTGAAAGATGTATGAACCTCTTCCTATGCTTGCTTGAGCTTAAGGATAATTCCCTCAATGAAGACATCGAAGACTACCTGCAGTCAGATGGAAGTCCTGGAATATCACTCACACCGGCACACTGCTCGGCTCTGGCCTATGTGAGGTTGATGTCTGATAAAGTGCATGAAGAGTTAGACCTGAAGACATACAGGACGTCTGTGGAAGGACGAAGGAGGCTAATACCAGCAGTAAAGTGCTGTAGAAAAGCCATGTAAGTTGGCATAACGTACAGATAGAAACCAAATGCTTACAGTGAAAGAGAATATTGAAGCCAGTTCTTTGTGTAATTTCACTAAACCAGAGTTAGGCTACATTCAAACAGCAGGGCTTGCTGCTCAATTCCGATTTTTTTTGTGGAATCCGATCTTTTTGCAAGGTCGTTCACATTTCCAATAAAGCCAAAGCACATCACTGACAACAGTACATAACTTTATGTTGTCTTTCTCAGTGAATCTGTTGCAAATACTTCCCACATTTTTACTATTCTTACCATTTGAATATAACAATGAGAAAGCAATGATTACAGTAACACAATGAACTTTTGTAAAATAACATGCTGTGAAAATGAACTGCTTTTTTGCAACATTGAGATTTTCTAACAGCTTCCCAGTTAATACAATGGTAATTAGTTTAGAGTTGTAGAATCCCTCTAACAAGTGGGCCCTATTTGGAGTGCCAACTGACTTAACCAATGAAATACCAGAATTGTCATCACAATAAACTAAGCCTGCCACTAAGCCTGGTCAGGAGCAGTCAAAGCTTCCAAGGATAAATTTCCATGGTAACTATATGTGACTTCTTGTGTGTGACTTCTTGTATGTGAAGTCAAGACTATGTTCATCCAGGATAACCCAGTAAGCCTGTCTAAATCCCCTATCTTGATTTTGTGAAATACCCCCCTGGTCATAGGACATATTTTTGTTTGGTCCTGAGAAAGGAAAAATAAGTTATTAAAAAAGGTTTGTGTGTGTGCATCTATGTGTTTGTGTGTGTGTGTCGGTTTGGTAGGTTTGCCAACTGTGAACTATCTGTGGCTTCCTGTGAGAGCATCCAAATGGTTCTCCAGTCCCCAAACTCTCACCTGAGGGTTCTGGATCTCAGCTGCAATCCTCTCATGGATGAAGGGGTGAAGAAGCTTGCAGATGGACTCATCAGTCCCCAGTGTAAAGTGGAGGAACTGAAGTAAGTGGACAGTTATAAGTTATGTATAGAAGGCAGGCCTTCTCTGTCTGCAAGTCCCATAACTCCGCCCCCTCATTAGCTTGTCAATTGTCCCATTAGGTGGACTTTGAGTGCCCCTTCCATATAGATGACACCCTCAGAACCCCACACCCATATGGTTCCCTCTTTGTTGATGAATATTTTATTTGGAATTCATGTCTCAAGTGTTTCTTTGAACCTGTGAGTGTCTTATTACAATCCTAAAGACTCCTGTAGTCATGGATACTGGCCCCTTGGTCCTCCAATGTATCACCCTGTACTGTTGCAGTTACTGTATGTCTAGCTGGAATGTAGTCTATCCTTCTATTTTCTTTAGTGTCATGAAGCATAGCCCTGTTGCACAAGCCAGATGACTGCATTGGATAGCGAATGGAACAAGAGAATTTGGAGCAACATAGACTGAATATGAACACAAATGCGGACAGTTTACATTGAGCCAAAGGCACCAATAACTTCAAAATGAAAGTAAGAGTGGTACCGTTGGCTCAGTGAAAAGTGCTTCTTCACATTTGTGTTCACTTTATGTTGTTCCAAATTCTTTTGTTCAACTCGTTAGCTGGTGCAGTCAGCAGGCTAATGCAGCGGGGCTGTGATTGAATGTAGCCAAGCTATCACTTTTTTAAACGGGTTTTGTTGAATGAGGCTATTGTGTTCAGACAGATGTGACCTAGGGTGACAGATGTGACCTGTTAATAATAATCCATTTTTTATATAAACCTCATTCTACATTTGTTGATAATTTTTCAGGTATATCTGGTTTAGGATGCATTTCCTTATTTTCTAAGATTTTCATGAAAAATACTCAAAGACAATTGCCATTTCTATTCATAAATGATTTAGCAAAAGGAACAAAGAGAATAAATTTAACATGTTTCTTGTTTACTTTACTTGCAATTGAGATGATGTAGCTCCTGCACCTACGGATTAATGGACTCGTCGGAAGCAAACAATATTCCGCATTCCACATCATACTGCTTTTTGCTTCCACCTCGTCCATATTGGCATAGACTAGCTAATTGACAAAACTTGATGTGTGTATGGTCCCGTCTTAGTTTCTATTTAGACGCTACTCACAACATTGCACAAGACTCAGAGTTAATTTTTTGTGAATATCATTTGACATATCTATTTGACTACATCTGTCTGCTGTCAAATACAGTCATGTTTGCTATCCAGGACAAACCAATTCAACTTTTTGCAAAATGATGCCCGTTTTAGTCATTCTTTTGCTCTGGTTGAATTTCTTACGGGATTAAAAAAGTCCAATTTTATTTATTAATCAATCCCAATGAGTTCCAGTCAATATGAAAAAGTATGAGTGGGAAACATAAAACTGGCAAGTGAGGGCTTTGATATCACACCTAACCGCATACATATATTGATTATTTGCTTGCATGCCAGCTAGGGTAATTGAGCGAAAACCGTTCACTACCAAAAAACGTACACTACCTCTTTCAGTCAAATTCAAAATGTGATGATAACAGATTCAGCAAATAATTGGGTTGTAATGTTTCAGGTTGACAT
>JAODXP020001713.1:7500-12500 GCA_027497455.2 Sardinella longiceps | reverse complement strand
CTTAAGACGGCTTTGCCTAATGAATCAGAGCCGTAATGAATGGAACGACACTGCCACCTAGAGGATGGCTAGCGTGCATGTCTCTGTATTTGCCAATCAGTGGGCATTTGTGGCACAAAATATACACAAACACGTACACACAGATTGAGGTGGCATTGTTTTTGTCTGTGGTGTGTGTGTGTGTGTGTGTGTGTGTGTGTGTGTAGGAAGAGATGATCCAGGAGCAGCGTGAATACAAGAAGAAGAAAGCCCAGAAGAAGGTGCAGCGCATGAAGGAGATCGAGCAGGAGAGAGAACAACAGAAGAGCAAATGGCAGCAGTTTAACAATAAAGCCTACAGCAAGAACAAAAAGGGCCAGGTTAGAGAGACACACACACACACACACACACACACACAGACTACAGCAAGAAAAAGAAGGGCCAGGTTAGTCTCTCTCTCACACACACACACACACACACAGACTACAGCAAGATCAAGTCAGAAACACACACACCTCCATTTTGTTGTTTCAATTCCATTCAATTCAATTCAATTTTATTTGTAGAGGGCTCAAATACAGTACATAGTCTCACGGCGCTTTACAGACAGTACGGGGAGCATCCATGAGAAACAGGGGCAAGGAAAAACTCCCTACACTTTACTAGTAATTCTTTTCTAGGAAGAAACCTTGGGCAGATCCATGCCTCATGGACTCAGCCTACCTGGCTGAGGCCTAATAAAGTATCCGTAATGTCAGTAGTCTGATTGTCCATGGTTTACCCAGAACAGCATGGGTACTGAATGTAGTCTGAGTTAATATATACATAGTTTGTGTGACAGTCAATAGGGTCGAAGGGTCAGGGGATGGAGTCAGTAGTTGCGGTGGCATTAGAGTTCATTGGGTGTAGGTCGCCATCTAGGTAGTGTTCATCAGTGTTGTTTTTGTTTTAATTGTGTGTGCGTGTGTGTGTGTGTGTGTGTGCGTGTGTGTGTGTGTGTGTGTGTGTGTGTGTGTGTGTGTTTTAGGTGAAGCGGAGCATCTTTGCGTCTCAGAGAGTGTGAACGGGAAGGTCGGCGTGGGAACCTGTGGCATCGCAGACAAACCCATGACTCAGTATCACGACACCTCCAAATACAACGTCCGACACCTCATGCCCCAGTGAGACACACGCCCTGCGTGTGTGTGTGTGTGTGAGAGGGGGGGGGAGAGAGAGAGAGAGAGAGAGAGAGAGAGAGAGAGAGAGAGAGAGAGAGAGAGAGAGAGAGAGAGAGAGAGAGAGAGACACCGTGTGTGCGTGTGTGTGAGATTGAGTGTGAATGTCATTGAGTCTGAGAGACTGTTGATATGTTTGGAAGATCATCAGTGCATAATAGTGTGTGTGTGTGTGTGTGTGTGTGTGTGAGTTTGTGTGTGTGTGTGTATGTACTGTGTTTACCTGTTGGAATAATAATGATCGTTTTATTTGCTAAGCCCAAGATGGCTTCTTTAGTTTTGGTTTTGTACATTCATGCCATCAAACACACGAGAACAGAAGACAATAAAGACATGCTTTTGATGATGTTAAACACACACCTCTGGTCTTTTTTTGTGTGTGTGTGTGTGTGTGTGTGTGTGTGTGTGTGCGTGCGTGCTAGTGCTTGTATCTCACCCTCCAATGCATTCCGAGTTAGGTCGCTCTCATAGACAGCTTGCGACAGAAGTGAGGAAGCTCGCCCCTTGTGGTAGTGTGGCCAAGTGGCATAAGGTGCTGGATTTAGGATTTAGGCTCCAGTCTCTCTCTCCCACCGCTGCCATTATCTTCTGATGTAGGACGACCCGGCTGCCCGTTTCATCAGGGCCCCCTGAGCAACAGTCAAGTCAAGTGATTTTATTTCTCTAGCACATTTAAATGCACCAGAGTTGGTCCCAAAGTGCTTCAGAACACAACCAACCAGAGTTAGTGAATGTTACAAAAAAATAGAATAACAAAAAAATAGACTAACTAATGAGGTAAAAACACATTATGTATGATGCAAAAATTAAACGAATGCCAAATATAAAGTTAGAGACTAGAGGCATCCTGACACATATCTGAGGTGGGGGAACTGAATCTCCCCTCCGTAGCAGTGATGAAGTCATGAGGGTAGAGTAATGCATCAACCGGGATACGAACCAGGGACCTTCTACACCAACCTCAGTGTTCTTACCTGGAGAGCCACCCAGTCACAGATGCAATCAAGGGCAAAACATACATTAATAAACATGCTTTAATAGGCCTTATTCCGGCACGGCTCATTTGGACTGGTACAGAAAAGGTATTTGTTATATTGGCAGTAGATAGAAACACAGAAAGACATGCATGCATTCTTCTGCCAGGTTTTGGATGTGATATTGATTTATAATTCTTTTGGGAATAGAAAGTATTTTGGATGTGATATTGATTTATAATTATTTTGGGAATAGAAAGTGTTTTGGATGTGATATTGATTTATAATTCTTCTGGGAATAGAAAGTGTTTTGGATGTGATATTGATTGATAATGAGAAGGATGTGATATTGATATTGATTGATAATGAGAAGGATGTGATATTGATTGATTTAATGAGAAGGATGTGATATTGACATTGATTGATAATGAGAAGTGCTCAAGGGCACATTAGCAGCCGGTGGGATTTGAACCCACAATTCTCAGACTATGAGTTTATCAGTCAGGTTCTTTAACCACTGTGCTACCACCACCCAGCTACCCTTCCATGCAGTGTTACTATAAGTTCTGGTTAAGTGTGTCCAGCGTCTTGAGCCGAGTCCCGTCACTCCTCCCGTCTCATCAGTTTACACAATTGAGTTTGGACTGCTTGATTGATTCACCTTTGGCTAAGCCCCGCCCATCGAACGCAGATAAACCAATTGGAGTTCAAAATGATTCATTGTCCGGCAGGGGTCCGACATTCGCTGGCGTAAGCCCCATAGAGTTGCATTAGGAGCCTTGAATTTTCTCCGTATTTCTTCAGATTTATAGAGATGTAAATATAGAACAGTGGCCACATTATATGGACTGTATTGCTTTAACACTGATGTGAGGAATGCCATGTCATTTTCGTTCAGATCTTTGTAAATTACGTTAAGTTTAATTAAATTAATTCATCCAGGCTCTCACCTTTTGGCTTTCCCTAGAAGACGGCTCCAACTAAACCATAACAAGACGAACTAACATGCCTGTGGATTAAGTCACACAGTCCATTCAATGTGAAATAAACAATTACGGCTACTTATTGGGCTTAATACACGTCAATGTTGTAGATAATATTCGTGTCACTTAAAGAAAACAAACACAGCCGTCACTCTTATATCGCTAGCATAGTTTGCTAATCACCTTTAACTTTTAGTGTTGAGAGAGGGAGATTCGTCTGGACAAATATGAATGATCTTCGGTAGAAACGTGTTGGTGGTTGTAGAAACAGTTAAAAGGGACTTGGGCTTGTGCTTTCCATGTGAAAGTGGAGGTGTGAGCGATCAAGGATCAACAGAGCAAACGGAGTTGTTCATGAACTTCATGTAGCACTGTAGCCTAAGTTAAAATGGGCTAACGTGGGTTAACAGCAGCAGCATGCTCTTAACAGTTAGGGAAATCATTTATTTACTATACATTGACTAAAATATAGAGACACTAATGTTACGATGTACTTAACTGTTCAATCATTTATTTGTCACCTGTTTGTTACAAGATAGTATCCTTCATCCTGATCCAAATGAAACGAAGCATTGCTATTAAACATTGACTGTAAAAATTAGCTATTAAATCTAACATTAGCCATCAGTGAGTATCCATCTCCTGGCATTCAACGAAGCCAGATTTTAATTTTGCAACATATCCCTCGATGTCATACTGGCTTTCGCCTATACAGGCATATTATAATCATATTGATAGGTCTGCACAAAAGTCACGAGTTGTTCATTTTTACAGACAGACGTACTGTTTCCCATTATATTCCTATGCAACTTTAGTAAGCGATGTCGGAGTCTGGAATGTCAACAATGGGGGCGGGGCTTAGCCAAAGGTTAATTGTTTTGCAAAAGGTTGGGGAAAATGTGTCAATTCAATGAAAGTGGGTTAACACATTTGCAAGAGGTGTCTTTTGCTCTGCTGAGAGAGTGATGGTGAAGACTGAGAGGTTCTGAGTTTCTTCAAACTGGTCAAAGCAATAGAAAAAAACTGTCATTCTGCAGAAGTCACATCAATCACGCCTAATACATTTTCAAATTAGGCTACTTTCCATTGTGTGTAAGAAGCTTTTAATACAGCTCAGATTAAGCATTATGTAGCATAAAAATATGAAAAAGAAAAATACCTGCAATCCCCCAAAAAAAAGAAATAAATAATAAATAAGACACCTTAGATCCCATGAAAAAGAAATAAATAAAAAATAAAACACTTTAGATCCCATTTTATTACTTTATTGCAGGGCATGTCAGGGCTGAGGGATGTCTAATAACTTTAAAATGTAAAACAATTAAAATTGATATTTTCATCATTCATATTTATCAATAACTTTAAAATGTAATACGTTTAAAATGGATAAATACTCTCTCACACACAGACACAGACACACAGACACTAATACTGTACGTTCACACAGTTCGCTTATAAATACGTTTAAAATGGACATTGTCATCATTCATGTTTATTCACTTCAGATCAACAAACACGACATGATCATCTAAGTTTTCTTGTCAGTCACTAATAACAAAACCCTGTCTAAATCTCACAAATTAATTATAAATCTTTGACACCTTTTTATTAATCTTTATGTTTGTAAAACACACACAGTTCACTTATAAATACTCCCACACACACACACACACACACACACACACACAGAGAGAGAGAGACAGACAGACACACACACTAATAGGTTCACACAGTTCGCTTATAAATACTTTTTAGGATTACAAGCCTTTGACACTTCAGAAACAAGAGACGTCGAGTTGCTATAGCAGAGACTGAGGTGTGTGTGTGTGTGTGTGTGTGCGCATGATGCT
>JAODXP020001712.1:0-24475 GCA_027497455.2 Sardinella longiceps | reverse complement strand
TGTGTATCTACTGGAGTTAAGCAGCTGCATCATCCTTCAACAGTGTTTAGCATCTCCTGTAGGAGTAAAAAAAAGAGTATAATGTCAGTTGAGGAAACAGTAAAACTGTTCTGGTGTATCAAAGTCAAGCAATACAAAGCTGTCATTCAAGTGCTGGTGCAATCTATCCTATTGCATGCAGAGGCAGTTTGAAAGATTCTCAGTGGATCTATCCACTGTGGCCAGACAGATTATACATTTTATGTTTACAGTGTGGCTTTCCAGGCTAGGTTCAGGCTCTGTCCTTCCATCCAGGGCAGGCTCTGTAATTTGGTTCCTGTTCTTCTGTCTAGGATCTAGCTGTCAATGGCTAAGCATTCCTACAGGCCAGGGTCGTACTTGCTTCAGGATCTGTGTTGGGAAATTTCTTATTATTGTCCATTTGGCAGAATCGAGGCAGAAGCGAATCTGTCAACCAATCACATTGTGTTGGTGGAAATCTGTGTAATGATTAATTAGGAACCTCTAAACGTGTAATTATCTAGAGATATTATCTAACAACAGACTTAGCCATTATAGCAATGTAGCATCATTTATAGCAATTATAGCAGTTATAGAATCATTTAATTAGCAACTCTTTATTCAATTGATTAATAGCTTTAAGAAACCCACCATGAGTGTTGCCACATTTGTCTTCCTGCCTCCTGGGCTTCCTGCCACCACAGCCACATGGGCTCTCACCATTCTCCTGTGGAAGAGAGTTAAAGTGCAACTTTAAGGTTACAGTAAATACCTCTTTTCATGAATGAGGAGAAAATACAGTACTGCCTTAAAGGAAAAATCCGGTGTGAATCAACACGTAGTCCTACTGTTTTATAGTGGCAAGCGCTATTGATAGCCACCTCAATCACTGGATTTTATGCAAGGCAGACTGAGATAGTGAAACGGCTAATGTTAACAGAATGGGGCATTTCAAAACAAAAGCAAAACGATTAGGTTTCGTTTTTGACATGCCTCATTCAGTTAGCGTTAGCTGCCGTTTCGCAAACTCTGTCTACGATGCACAAACTTTTATCATTGAGGTGGCTTTCAGTATAAAACAGCAGGGCTAGGTGTTGATTCACGCCGGATTATAGACCTACCTTTGATTCATTTCCTAAAATAGAATTTGCTTAGGAAGAAATCACTAAAGGGAGTACATTCGCGTTATTCACCTGGCGGCCATTTTGACGTAATTTAACGTAATTTAACGCTTGAGGTGTACGGAAGTTAAATGAAGTGCCTGCTCTTTTGGGAAACGGTGGAAAGTCTGCCCACGGTATGATTTTTTTCCTCTTTGAGGATGTGCATTTCGGCACACAACAGTGAGGCGCCATGACAGCTGGCTGTGTAGCAACGGTGTAGCCGAGTGTACCCCTGAAGTGTACCCCTCAACGTCTTTAGAACGTTCCGGGTGAATAAGGCGAATTTTTGGACAATATTGGACATAGTGAAAAAGGTGTAAGAATTGGAGGAGCAGAGAAGGTGATAAAATAAAGAGGAGAGAGGATAGGCCAATACTGAAATCCAGACTGGAAGGATTGCTTAATTTGCGCCTTGCGTAGAAATGTGCTAGGGTGCAAGGTGAAAAAAAGCAAGCACTCAAAGTTGAAAATAGTTTAACTGTTGAGGTCGCGTTTTCTTCAACAATGGGCCGTTGCCTAACTGCCAGTCATAGTTAAGCCAGGGAATTAGCGGTTTAGCCAAATCTAGGTGTACATTTATCAGTTTCAACCTTGCATGTTTTTGTCACTCACTCCTTTAGGACACTCACGGTTTGGAGGTTAAAACGGCATTCAGGCTGACCAGCCCCTTATATTATATTTTGCTGTATGTGTAGCCGGTGGCGGTCCGCACCGCACACAGGTCTTGAACCCGCCACCCCGCAAGCTACATACCCCCAGCGTGGGAGTGGGATGCTCTAACCAACTGAGCCAAAAGCCAGAGCTTCTAACTAAGCTGTTAGAAGCACCCATGGAATTGGGTGATGAGGATTTACACGTACTGCCGCCAAGCTAGCCGAGCTACATGTAGCTGGCCTCCGTTACAGCAGCAGGGCTTTTGATGGGGGTTATTAAACATTTTAGGTATTTGTCACAAAAAACAGGTAACAATATAAATTATTAGTTATAATTATTTACAATTATTATTTTAATAAAAAACTGACCCCAAAGGATAAAGGGTGTCGCTAAGATTCACACAAGGGTTAATTGTGAATCAGCCAATAATGTTGTTGGTCAAGGCTGTTGAATGCTATCTGTAGGACAGGAGCCAGAAAAAGTGATGCACTGTAGACTAAGGAACAAACCAGTAACAAAAATAACCGAATTAGGGCCTAGCGAAGTGGAACCAAAAGATAGTTTTTTTATGTCCCATTCAGTTAGTGTGAGCTCTTTGGTGTATGTGACATCAAACTGTGCTGTGAATTTGAATAACTGAGCTATGACAAAGATACCCCAAATTTGATTGTTAACTGACTTGACAGAAGGTACTGTTGTATGGAGTCGCTATACATGAAACTTACTTTATTTAAACCTATAAAGTTTTACCTCTTAGATTCTCCAAAATAGTCTTAAGAGCTGGAGACAAAAATATGTATTATGTATAGATTAAACTATGATCAAATTTCCTAACTATGATTAGGCCACCGTACCGTGTCTAAATCAGCAAACATGTTGACCTCCATCCACCATGTGACTTTTCCCTCATCGGCCAGCTTGTTGTGGGCGTGGACTCTCTCTCTGCAGGCCAGCCACAGGGCCTTCCTCCGGGCCTCCTCCTCTGGGCTCGGGTACACCTTGTCTACCAGACGGAGAAGAGAATAGAATACAATACAATACACTTTATTGTCATGACCAGCATGAAAATTGTCTTTGGTCTCACCATTAAACACATACAGTATATCACAACCACCATCCACTATGCGCTTCAAAGACACATAAATAGTCCGACAGAAACACATAAAACAGATGAAGTACACATACATATGGCATACACCCCCACAGGGGCGCCGCTAGGGGGGGAAAAGTTAGAATGATTCTAAGGGCCCAGCACTGACAGGGGGGCCCAGAGAAATTTTTAATATTAAAAATCAATATTTGAGGGGCCCAAAATTATTTTTTGTCATAGGGCCCAAATTTTCTAGCAGCGCCCCTGCACCCCCACGCCCTACCCCAAGCATACTTTTCCTTTGTTCCCAAATTGCATAATGAATCAGTGTACAATAATCATAACACCCATATTTCTGCCTAACTTATTTAAAACATATTGTGCAAATACATGTACATTACATAGCTGATCTAGTCTAGCAAGACGACTTAAACACAAGGAGATGAGTACTGACTGTACTTGAGTTTCCATTCCTCAAACTCCTGGTCTATGGATGCTGTGGTGGAAGTAGTCATCTTACTTCTCTCTAAGGAAAGACCAGAGGTGAGAGGCATTAGTTAATTAAAATGTCAACATTAGGGACACCGAATGTGTCTGCTTCCCAAAAAGAGCTGCTTCCTGACACATACAGTTGAAGGACACAACAAGCTCACTGCATGTGAAATTGAGAGCCAGAGACTAGGCCGTGCTCAGACTAACTAAACCCATTTCATTATTGAACACCAAGCAGGCAAGCATGACAATATTACATTCAGTCAATACACTAAGAGATAACAGGACAATCAAAGATGGTCAGAGCAAAGACTTGAGGTTCTATTCTCCGAGGTGATTAGATCAGAGAAATTGATTTGTGTTTTACACATTAACTAGGCCTGTTGCTCTCTCCTGCACTGCAGTCATGGCAACCCAACCAAAACTTGTGGGAAACAAAGATAGGCCTACAAGGAACGTTTATCGTCACATGCTTGTAACCAATACGTCTTACAAAATGTGATGAAAGCCTGTGATTCATTACATCATTTTTTTTTACCAGGGATAAAACATATTGAGATTGGCATCTCTTTCACAAGTGTGCCTTGGCCAAGATGGCAGAATGAAATAGTTACAAAAGTTAAAACAAGTAATCACAACAACAACAACAACAGCAGCAACAGGCACATGACATCTCAAAATGAGTGATTCACATCATTAGTCAAACACATAGACAGAAGGTCTCATGTTCCAGTCTTAAGATTTTGAATTCATTTAAAGGAATGTAATGCTGTATCTTAAGCTTCCTGAGGTAGTGTCCTTTTCTGCACAGCATGCTGTGTTACAGTAACAACTTAACTCATAATTAATCGTTAAATCCAAATACAGTGACTATTTCAATGTCCTGCCCATTCATATGTTGGTAGGCCTACAGTCCAGTTTAACTGGACTAAAAATGCAGTGAAATAGTAAAAAGTATATTATTTTGTTCAAAGTGGGGTCCCAACCATGACTGTTATATGAAAATAATCTTGTGGAAGTGGCAGTGAAATACATGTTAAGTAGGCTAAATGATTTACTGTACATTTACCATTATTACTTATAACATTGAAGTCTATCAAGCCTACTGTATAGGTCTATTATGTTTATGTTTTTTTTTTTCATGATAAATAGCACTTAATAGCTCCATATAAGACTGACAGAAAATGAAATATTGATATTTCCTAAATCAATGACATGGAACTACACTCTGTTCCAGCATATTAGTGGCCTGGACAGTCCTACTTCATAGACTAGGTTATGGCTTGAACTAGTCTACTTCACAACTTGAAAATAGTCATTGTCAATTAGAAAAGCGATACTTTTTATTTTCTGTCAGTCTTAATAGGCTACACTTCTTAACTACTACAGAAGGGTCAGGTAAAATACCGGAATTCTATGGAAACAACGGCTGGATGAAGTGAGTAGAGTCAGTTGTTGAAAACGAGTAAATGTTGCATCACGTTTGCGCAGGCTGTTCCTAAGGATGTGATACTACAAGAGACTAACGTTACTTACCTGTGATATTCTAGCTGCTTGTTGCTGCTCTTGTTGAAAGTTTCCCTTGTAGTCTTCTGGCGCTACAGTCCTTTCCGGGTCTGTGAGCTGTAGGCAACTCTTTTTGCAGCATCCAGAGCGCATGACTTTCTAAGTTTTAGATTTCATCATTTCCACCAGCTGAATCATTAACTGTGATTTCCACAGAATCGCGCAGCTTACTTCTACTACCTCATAGGCTAGAGATTAAATTATATTGTTTAATGTAGCCTGCGTAGAGTTCCGTGGAAGTTATAATCTGCCTTTTTAATCAGCGTTTCTCAAACACCGCTCTGAAGCGATACGCCCGTAGTACCAAAGCTCACCAGAAGGTGGTGTAGGCCTATTACAAGTCCATAGACTTACTGTACGTTAATCAAAACCAAAGAACAACGTCAACTTATGTCAAATTACTTTTAAAAGCAACCATTTCAATTTTAGAAGTTCACAAATAATTGTGTAAGATGAATCTAAAATTCAAAATGCATCTCATCAGCAGGCTGTTCTTCACACAGTGTGTGCTATGTTGGGCATGAGACATTTTCCCATCCTCCAGGTTGAAAGCTGCCATCTGGCAACATCTGACACCAGTCTTAAAGGGCATCAGAGAAAGATGTCCAGATGTCCATGTGGTCCATTTTTTGAGCGATGGGCCGTGCACCCAATACAAGCAGCGGGGGAATTTTTCCTTTTCTTCGAAGAGATTTATAAAATGGGATTTGCCAGAGGAACCTGGAATTTTTTTGAGGCCAGCCATGGCAAAGGTGCCCCTGATATACACACTATCAGCTAAAAGATGATAATATTTTGCTAGACATTCTCACAGTTCAAAGCATGCAATTTTAATGTGATTATGATATTTCAACTACAAGCATACAAAGATTCTAATTTGTCTCATGCATAAATATAGCCTACTAATAGCCTAAAGATGAGAATATCTTGCTATACATTCTCACAGTTCAAAGCATGCAATTGTTATGATTATTATGAAGCCCCATTATTATTATCACTTTCACAAGTACAGATTTTACAAGTACCAGCGAAATTAGCCATCAGTCAACACAACACATACAACATGACAAAGGGAGAAGGTCTAGACCCTTGAAACAAATGAACGCTTAATACCGTAGGAGGGAAAGAAAAGGATAAAAGCCCCTCCAGAATGTGTGTGTTTGTGTGTAGGTTTGAGAGTCCCTTCTTCACGTGGCACCAGAATTTTGGTGCTTCATCCAGTCCGCCAGCAAGTTGCCATGGAGACAGTCTTGAGAGGGCCCCAGGCAGAGTTCAACCAAAGATCATGGAATACTGACCCGCTTGAATCCTCTCTGGTTCAACTATTAGCAGGTGTCCAGGTTGGGTGGCTTGGGGCAAGTAGTCGCATTCCCATTTGCAGGATCATTACACCTCCTCAATGGCTCTGGGGACGGGTCTGCCACATCCAAGTTGCTTTTGCACAACCACAATTCTCAGCAACATATCATCCATCTTGTGGGACAGGCCACGCAGAATCATGTCAGAAATGTTGGCATGCCTCTCCAGTGAAAGATACATTTGCCTCTAATGTGGTTTCATCAGAGATTTCCACAGACACGGTTACAGGACAGGTGGGAAAAGTGCAGTAGCCATTGCACTTAAAGATAGCTGTTGTCTGTGTCTTGGATGTTTTCTTTTTCAACTGATGACCACTGAAACCAAAACTGCAATAAGGATAGATTTTACGAATCCCACCTCTTAGAATATTGTTCCATTCCATTCTCCTCAGACGTTTACCCTTCTGTGTGGCCTTCATTTTTTCCCAATCAGATCTGTCTAGGAAAAAAATGTGTTTTCCTTCAGGGACCGACACTGGCCAACACTTTTGATATTTAAAGGATTGTTCATCATCTTCATCGAGCATGCATTCATCCGAAGATGCAGAGGCAGTGTAATTATCACTGAAGAATTCTTCCTGCAATACAACAGTCAGATATTTATCAACCATCTTTCATATTTCACTTTTGTAATCTTTCATATCACTTTTTTATGATGGCAGGTAGAAGTTCACCTCCTCTTCTTCTTCTGTCTCTGAGTCAGTGATTTCCCCCACTGGAGCCAAATCAAAAGTGGCATCATATCTGGAGGCCTACAATAGTTAAAATGTACATTATAGGTATAATCTGTAACATCACAGTATATACAGTCATAGGTTATTGATCTCTTACTTTGACGTCTCCAATGTGACGAAGAGTGCACTTGATTATTTTCTCACGATTTGACCTTGAGTCTGCAATATTGAGCCTTATACAGACATCAGCCCAGAATTCATGTAATCCATCCAAGAAAGGGATTTCAACCTCTCTGACTTCATTGACCTCATTCACTGCCCTCAGTATATCTGGCCAGTAATACAACGTGCGTTTCTGTAATAATATCAACAACCATTATACATTAGCAAATTGCCTGCATAACAATCATTTCTGAGAATTACACCTTGAAGGTATGGTATGTCTGAAACCTAGGCAGCCTACCATGCCAAAATCATTAAACTTTAAAGGCCGACCTGCGCTGCCATCTGTTGATGAAGCCGGAAGTCTGTAATTGAAGTGGAAAGTCAGAAATGCTTTGAGATTAACCCACATTGGACAATTTGCTTAGTTAGCTGCTACAGTCTTGAAACCTGTTCAGTCAACTGACTGTAATAGTAATGTAATTACATTTTAAGTACGTTGACTATTAAATACATCTGAGATAATGATTGTTGTTAGAAATGCTAGTTAGTAAGTATGAAATATGAATAAGACATCTTAACAAGATTGCAACTGGCAACACAGTGAACTGGTCTGAAAGTGAAAATGTACTTTAGACCTTTAAGAATAAAGGAGTAGTTTAGTGTGATAAGGACCTAAAGTAGGCTTTGATTGCATCATCTTACAAAGTCAGAATATGACTTTGCCGGGAGCAGAATTGTGATATCTTCATGCAGGCCAAAGGAAACCACTTGCTAGTCGTAGGTTCCAGGGGCACCCAGCTAGGTGTTAGTGGCCAAATTACTGTTTTTAACCATAGAAAGGTTGAAAATAGCCCACGACTTTGTTTAAAGCAATGGTTCTCAAACTTTTTCAGTCATTCCCCACTTTGGATGGCAGAGAATTTTCATGCCCCACCTGGAAGGCTCAATTTGCGCGCAATACATGTTGAGGAATACTTAGCGAGTACAGGATTTTTGTCAATGTTAGAATTTTCATGTTACTAATTCAAAGCTAGATTTGTCTCAAAACCCTCATCACAGCAGTTAGCAAATAACACCATTGGAAAGCTCAATTTACTGTCATGTGTGCATATCTGACAAGTAGCTGTGATTCCGGGGGGCATGGTACAACCATTGTTCGATCGCAAAGAGATGTCTTGCATCCCACCAGTCATGTGTCAGGTGCCCCACAGTTTGAGAAACACTGGTTTATAGTATAATGACAGTTGCAACATTTAAAACTGGTATTGGAAACTTAGTAACTGTAGCTAATGTAGCTACTTACCCTCTAGCTGGGTGCCCCTGGAAACTAGGCTACAACTAGCAAATGGTTTTCTCCGGCTTGCACAAACCTGTCTAAATTCAGCTCCCTGACAAATGTTCCAACTTTATATGATGTTGTAATATACTTTGGGTCCTTATCACACCAAACCTCTCCTTTAAATTGAAATGTCACACTAAAACAAGAATTTGCAATGGTTACTTGAAAAATGTGTGGAAACTGGTTGCCTCAAATGAGTTAAGTGAATATGACTTTTAAGTGAATATGACTTTTCTTTTTGAATACTTTTAAGTAGAACAAGAAAACGTACGAGGCAACGACTTTTCGCACATTTTTCAAGTAACCATTACAAATTCTTTTTTACAGTGTAGTTAATGGTTTGCCACAATTTCAGGTCACTGTAAATGTTGTGGTTACCAGTATGATATTCAAGTTAGCTTTTCAGTTCAGAGTTTACAATAGACACACAGAACCAAACATCTGGAAATAGCCTACTTTGTTGAAGGTGTTATCTGAGGCAGCGCCAAAGGAGATGGTGGGAGTGAAGCATTCTGTGTCCCCGGATATTCCGAACCCTGTGTTGGCGATGATCCAGGACTTGATGAGGCAGCCGTTGTCAACTCCTGAAGCATTTCTTGAACATATTCAGGTCCTTTCACAGGAGACTGTATTGATGTAGATGGAGCATTTCCGGTTACCTTTACAAATAATTGTCTTGTAAGTTCTGCCGTCTGCTTTATTGCATCAGTAAAGTTGGCCATATTCAAAGGTTGGTCATCTTCATCAACCAGAAATCCATTGGTTTGCTGAATCCATTGATTGACCAAGTACTGACAGTAAAGCTTCTGGGTTTTTACATCTTTCACAGTTAGAACCCATTCACTTGCCTTTCTTATTCCCCAGATATCAAGATAACCATCTGCAACCATCTTACGCTTAATTTTAGCTTGAGCCTTTGCGTCCCCAAGTGCAATTATTGCAACTTGGATGGAGCTCACCTCCCCAGGATTGGCCATTGTGGCCTAAATGATGGCTCACTGATCAAAGTCTCTATGTAAAAATATTAATAGGACAGCATGGTAAGGACCGGTAATAAATTCCTTTGGTAGGATATTTCACTCAGTTTAATTGCAGATCCTTCAGTTGTGCTGTGTCTGTCCAAGTCTGACTTGGTAACAACTTTGATGACACTGTAAGACTCTCGCTACAACATTTTTTAAATTGTTTCTCACCACCAAACATACCGGTAATAGCTAAACTGTTAGTGTTTAAGGGATGATGTGGAATTGTAAAAACCCTGTTCAATGTTTTTGCAGTTCATGAGAACAATCAGCTTGTTTCCACAACACTGCAGATATCTAAGTGAAAAACACTTTAGGCTAGTCACAACATTTACACCTCTTCTGTAACAATCAGCTATGTAGTTCCCAAGCTCAACAAATTTATTTTTGGAAACCAGATTTTGTTATGAACTTAGTGGAACATTCATGGTTGAGTTTCTCATTTCTCATAATGTCATGTTAGAAACACAAGTTTGACTTTTACTTCAAATGTATTAAAGGGTTGATTGAATGTTGTATTTCTGCTTGACCCGTTACCAACAAATCATTTAATTGTACACAGAAATACAACTACAATGTTACATATCAGCGTGTAAGCTTTCCACAATTGAATTAACTTGTTTGCCAAAACAAACAAAGCAGGAAACTAAATGACACATGATTCTATAGTCGCACGGAGATGGCGCCGTGCAGGGCTGCCGTATCTCTTGCTCCCTCGCGGACAAACACTTTAATAGTAGGCCTATTACTGTTGGTGAGCCATAGACCGAGTTGTCGGGTATATTAAGTATGACAGGGAGAAACTGTTGGAAATTCGGGACTTGATGATCGCCTATCCCATTCCGGAATACAAATACATTGATCCTCGGATTGTTTGTTCAGAGGGATATTCCAGCATCGCAGCGCAAAGACTGCGGCAGACGCGCACAAGACGCCGGAAAAGGGGACGTAAATCTGGGGTGCTTGTGAGACTGAGAAGGCGAGTGTACAGGCCTCCGCTACCCAGTATCAAACGTGCAATCACTGGACAACAAACCGAGTGAGCTCTGGGCACGAATCTCTTTCCAACGAGAATGTATAGACTGCAATATTATTTGTTTAACAGAAACTTGGCTGTCACCTATCGTGCCAGATCACACAATGTCCCCCCCAGGCTTTTCTGTGTTCAGGGCTGACAGATCAGCTGAGCTATCGGGGAAGGAAAAAGGCGGTGGAGTTTGTTTTCTCGTTAATAACGCATGGTGCAGTTCGGACAGTGTTCACACTCTGAAAACATTCTGCTCACCTGATGTGGAGTAGCCTATTTAATGCTGCTCTGTAGACCTCTCTGACACCGCTCTGTAGCTATCCGGCACTTCTATCGAAACAAAACAGAGGGCGGTGCATTGCGGGCGGAGCATTGACTCCATAGACTTCCATTGTAAAGCCGTCAATCAAAACCAAACAACAACGTCAAAGTACTATGTCAAATGACTTTTAAAAGTATCCATTTCAATTTTAGAATTCCCCAAATAATTGTGTTAGATATTAAATTCAAAATGCAATAAAATGCTTAGTTTGGACATATAAATTACATTGACAACATCCTGGAGATCCCCATTGGCAACATTTATAAACCTTTAAAATGCACAGGGACTTATGATTTGAAAAATTTCACTTCAGGGCTACAGATCTCACCCCAAATGAGCGAAATATCAAATCTGAGCCCAGAAAAAACGAACAGTTTACCCGCAAGGCACTGTTAAAAAAACGCGAAAAAATGGGCATCTTTATGAGACTGAGCTCTTAACCCAGAACACGTGACCACGCGATGGCGCCAAAGGACCACGTATCTGTGACGTTTATGGTCACGTGTTCTGGGTTAAGAGCATAGATATCATATAAGTATTCTATATATAATATCTATGGTTAAGAGCTCTGTCTCATAAATAGGCCTATGCCCATTTTTTCGCGTTTTATTAACAGTGCCTTGCGGGTAAACTATTCATTTTTTCTGGGCTCAAATTTGATATTTCGCTCATTTGGGGTGAGATCTGTAGCCCTGAAGTGAAATTTTTCAAATCATAAGTCCCTGTGCATTTTAAAGGTTTATAAATGTTGCCAATCCGCGATGGCTACAAACCCCTCCTTCGCCCGGCGTTCGGGAAGTCAGAAGACGCCTCCATTCTGCTGTTGCCAGCCTATAAACAAAGACTGAAGCAGACAGCGCCCACAGTAAAAGATCTACTGCTGGTCTGACCAATCAGAGGCCGAGCTACAGGACTGGAGGCATCCACAGACATTAATGAATATGCAGACACAGTTATGGGATTTATACAAAAGTGTGCCGAGGACATTCCCACAAAATCCATCCGTATTTTTCCCAATAACAAACCCTGGCTTAACAACACTGTAAGGGCAGCTCTTTCAGCACGGGACAGAGCTTTCAATTCTGGAAGCAAAGAGGAGGAGAAAGAGGCCCATTACAATCTGCGCAGAGCAATAAAGGCAGCAAAGAGAGAATACAAGGCAAAGATTGAAGACCAGCTGAGTCGAAATGACACACGCAGTGTATGGCAGGGGATTCATGCCATATCAGATATTAAGGCGAGAACTATCAGCACCGCCCTCACCCCAGCCTCACTGCCAGACGAGCTGAACCTCTTCTATGCCAGGTTTGAGACCACTGTGAGTGTGACCACCCCCAGCACCCCCATCAATGCATTACCCACTGAATCCACCACAGACAATGCACTGACCATCACAGAGGAAGAAGTGTGACATATGTTTAGCCGGGTAAACACCCGGAAAGCAGCCGGCCTGGACGGCATCCCTGGTCGGGTGCTGAAATCATGTGCAGCACAGCTGGCAGGGGTGTTTACTAACATATTCAATCTCTCCCTCTCCCTCTGTGTATTTCCATCTCGCTTTAAATCCTCCATAATTGTTCCAGTGCCAAAGAAGAGCAAGGTGTCATGCCTTAATGACTGGCGACCTGTTGCTCTCACCCCTATAGAGAGTAAATGCTTTGAGAAGCTCATAAAGAACTATATACAGTATGCATCCTCATATCACTCACCTTTGACTGTCACCAGTATGCTTACCGGGCAAACAGATCTACTGAGGATGCCATATCCACAGTTCTACACAACTCTCTCACTCACCTGGAAAACAAGAACTCATATGTCAGAATGCTCTTCGTTGATTACAGCTCCGCGTTCAACACAATATTACCATCCAGACCTGTCTACTTCCTGACAGACCGTCGCCAAGTGGTGAGGATGGGGTCTGTCACTTCTGCCCCTCTCACCTTGAGCACAGGGGCCCCCCAGGGGTGCGTCCTCAGTCCTCTTCTCTACTCCCTATAAACACACGACTGCTCTCCCATACACCACTCCAATTTGGTGATCAAGTTTGCTGACGATACCACCATAGTAGGCATGATCACCAACGGGGATGAGACACCATAGAGGGAGGAGGTAGCCCACCTATCACAATGGTGCCATGACAACAACCTGGCACTTAATGTGTCAAAAACCAAGGAGTTGGTGGTGGACTTCAGAAGGGGGGTGAAGGCAAACCTGAACCCAATCACCATGAATAGCGCTGAGGTGGAAAGAGTAAGCTGCTTTAAGTTCCTGGGAACCAACATCACAGAAGACCTAACCTGGGACCTTCACACCACTGAAGTGGTGAAGAAGGCACAGCAGCGCCTCTTCCACCTCAGGCGGCTAAAAAAGTTTGGCATGGGCTCCAACATCCTCTATGCCTTCCACAGAGCCACCATTGACAGTGTCCTCACAGGCTGCATTACCTCCTGGTATGGGAACTGCACCATCCACAGCCACAGAGCGATGCAGAGGATTGTAAGAACATCTCAAAAGATCTGTGGCTGTGAGCTCCCCTCTGTGGATGGTATATACCAGGAGAGGTGCAGGAGGAAGGCACTCAAAATCTTAAAAGACCAGAGCCATCCCAACAATGCCCTGCTACAGCTGTTGCCTTCTGGAAGGTGTTATCCCAGCCTACGTGCAAAAACTAGTAGGCTCAGAGACTCTTTTTTCCATCAGGCCATCAGGCTACTGAACTCTTTGCACTGAAATGCCTAGCAATCATAACTTGTGGGGGATTACATTTTGCTGCTACATTTTAAATGGGTGTCTGTCTCAGTGTATGTTTTTATAGTATGTTTTAGTGTATGTTTAGATTATCATGACCTTTCTCTTTTTATATATTAGTATTTATTTAACTTATTATTAGCTATAGCAGTCTGTGAAGGGGTGAGGGACATAAGCTTTTTGCTCTTTGTTATATGGAAATATAATGAGATGCAACAATCAACTTGACTTGACTTGTACCTACCACTGACCTCAATGCAAACTATACTGAATGATGCAATCACCTAGTCCTAGTATATCGTGATGTGTGTTTTGTCTTTAGGGCACATAATCACTATTGCAATGATGCAATGTGATAAAAAAAGATCACTGTTGTTGAAGGTACATTGCAAAGTAAAATGGTGTATGTTAAAAATACTTTGAGCAATTTCTTAAAGTGGGAATATGCCATGTGTACCAATTTCAGCAGGCCTAAAGAGGACACCAACACCGAAGTGGAGCAAACAGCAAACCAGGCTTGGTGTACACAACATTTATGGTCATGCAGTGTCAGTAGACCCCTGGTCCCCAAATGGCGGCCCGTGGGCCAGATCCGGCCCGCAAGAACCAAATGAGTGGCCCACAGCACCATCTGACTTACCAGTTTTCTCCATAAACATGCTAACAGACCTCAAAAACAGTATGCCTATACAGGCAATCATACTATAAGAAATTTATTGAGGTGGATTAAAGAAAGCTTTACACTACTTTGTAATGTTCTAACTAGCATCCTTCCAACGCATGGTTTTTAATGTTTGCGGGGTTGGCCCTTGGCTTGGTATGTTTTGAGAAAAAATATTTGGGGACCACTGCAGTAGACTATACTAGTAATAGCATAGGCATGTCCATCCAGACCGTTGCAGGCCTGTGGATTACATTGCATCACTCTGCTGGTGTTGATATAACCTTTTTAAAATCACTGTCTCCAACATTAACCTATTATCAATAGGTTATCACAGTAATTACACATAATGATCATATCACCATGTTGATTTGCTATTCCATGAATTTGTGAGGTGGCAACAAGCATAGCAGCTATCTGATGGCCTCACTGAGTATCTCTGTAAAAATAAAAAAAATAAAAAAAATAAACAGACGATGCTTTTCGACACAAAATTTTTATTTTTAATTAGCTAAATACTGTATGAGCTACATCATTAATATTGCATTCATTATTATACTTTTATTTTAGTACTGATGGCAAAAGTGTTTGTTTGCCTAACATCCAACCTAAATGGTTACAAATGGCAATTATTCTGTGAAAATTTTGAAAACTAACCCATTTTGGTGTAGGCTTGCCTTTTTGAAGAGGAAGAAGAAGAATTAAATGAAATCCCAATAACCGCACATTATTTTGTCTGATTTATTCAATAATAAATATTATTTTAGCATGTCAATACATTCAAGCCATGTTATTATAAATAATAATAGGCTATTATTTGACCAGATTAGAGGCACACGGTGATCTCTCATAGATGAAACCTCCGTGGAACAAGCAAATCCTTAATGGATACTAGCTGTGGCTGGTTTAGTTATCTAACGAAGCGTAGCCTGCTTGGCTGTCTAATGACCTACTGTAGCTACTGTATGAGTGCTAGATATCTAGACACCCTGCGGGCTTGGCTTGCCTTGCCTGGCTATATGACTGCAGCAGGAGAGTAAGAAAGGCATATCTGGTTGATCACGGTTTCTTCCATGGGCCTTCTACAACCATCTCTTGTCTATCCTGTAAGAAGAAGAAAAAATATGACATGGTGATCAACAAACATTCTGGCTATGAGTAATCTCAGCAAACAAAGTCCATGTGCTAAAAGAAGACCATCCTGTGATATACTGTATGAAAGCTTTTTACAAAGTCTACAATGTTTACAATTAAGGTTTTCTTGCTTTCTTGAGTATTTTGAAACTGATTTAGTTGTTTAAAACGTGGTCTTTGTTTATCTGGTTTACTTATCTAATCAGACAAGACATCATAGGCAAATAAAAAAGTCTATTTGAGGACATCATGAAAAGACTTGTGATTAAATCACAGCCACTCACCATCAGACGGGCAACACTTTTTATCTGGAGGCCTCATACAGCCACACGGGTGCTCATCACTGTCCTGTTGGGAGAGTAGAGGAATAGACTCAGGACAGAAAGGACAAGAGCTCATGAGACACAAGAGTAAAGACACAAAGGACTAGACTTCAACACGTGTATTTCTTGGATTGTTGTCACACACTGTGGGAAAAACAACATTCAGTATTGCAGTGGCTACAAACCACCAAATTCCATGGAAAAGCCAGTGAGGAGGGTAGGACGCTGATGCGCAAATGTCTATTGCTTAGTTATAAAGGCTCTTCATTTATTAGCAAAAATTGCCAGATAAAAACATTCAAAGTTCATCATAATAAAAAACATTGTCCAAAACCCACAAATCCTGCAGTGCCAGGTGCTAGTGGGGTAATAAGTCAAGCAAGAATATACGAATGTGAGAAGTGCAAAATGCGGTAAAAAAAAAAACACGCAAAACAGTGCTCTCCCTACTGAGCCCCTCTCCACTACTGATGCCCAAATAAAAGTAACACAGACACTGACATAAACCTGGAGCAGTGAAGTCATATGGCCGCTGCATTCAGAATATGTTGTTCGGTATCATTTAATTTCAACTATTGATTTATAATTAAAATAGATTGAATTGAATATTAAATATTGAATAAGCAAATCTTCCTAATCATTGATGAGGCCACTGTACCCTGTCAGAGAACTGGTTCAAGCCCATCCTCCAGGTGTGTTTGCCGTCGTCTGCCTCAGCGTTGTGGGCGTGGACCTTCTCTCTGCAGGCCAACCACAGGCCTTTACGCCTGGCCTCCTCCTCTGGAGTCGGGTACACCTTGTCTACGAAGAGAAAGAGAAGAGAGAGAACAACGGCACTCCCACCAAGCCTACCCCCTGGGGGCAAAACCCCCTTTTTGGGGGAAATCAGACATAGGCTGCTGTAAAAGGTTGTTATACAAAAATGAAATGTATGTCCCAGGATCATGACCTGGGTGGGCAATTCGGTCAACAAGCTGCTGTTTGTGTGTGTAATGACCCACTTTATCCCCTATTATAATCCTATGGGGCGACATTTTATGGCTGAAAAAAAAAACTAAAAGATATCCCCACAAAAATTGCTAAGTTGACTGTTCATGGTGTGCTAATACTTTTTGTATTTTAAGTTTTATGAAATACTTTGTATATTCAAATCTACTATATTCAATATACTTTGTATCCAGGTTCACCAGGTCATGATCCTCGGACAAAGACAGACATCCTAGATTTCATTTTTGTGTAACAACCTTTCACAGCAGCCCATGTTTGTTTAAAATCCCCCTTTGCCCCCTGGGTATACAGGGCCACCAGTATCCAGTAACCAGACTAGAGGTCAGGAGTCGACTCACTGTGTTTGAGTTTCCATTCATGAAACTCCTGGTCTAGTGCAGATGCATCCGCCATGTGTATTCTCTCTATGGGGAAACACAAACAGTATTTAAGAAGTTTGATTCTAGTAGCTCTGTGACACATAGTTGCAATGATTATTCACGTCACCACCAGAGCGGTACAGAAAACATGGCTCTGGTCACCACTTAAACCATAGGGCCAATGACGGCCCACAAAAACATTTTTTTTACCAACCCTTTCCCGGCTCTCAGTTCACAGTTGGGTCCCTCAATTGGCCCACACAAATCACAGCTTTGAAAACCCCTGAAACACATGTGGATAGCCAGAGAGCTAGACTGTTCCTTTTAAAAGGAACCCTTGCCCAGGGCACATCATCAGACTTGTTCTCTCCGAAGCAGAGTAGAATGTTGATTTAAGATCAGACTGACAGGGCCTGGGTTAGGCTACAGGGTGCGAGATGGAGGCAGTCCTAGGCTTATGTCTGGGTTACAGGGTAAGCCTACTGGGAGCAGTCTTTGCGTTTTTCTATTTCAATCGTTTTTCTAATGCTGACGGGGAACAGGTTCTCTGACAGACAGGGCCAGGGTTTAGCCTACTGTAATGTTAGTAATTTGAAAGTGTTATTCTGAAATTACTATAATGTATTATCATGATCATATCAAGTATATTATGACTGGGCCTATTGCCCATTGCTATTGCATATCAAGTAGGCCTATATTATGACTGGGTCTATTGCTAGCCTATTGCCTAAATAAATAAAGGGTTTGAGAAAACTTCAAACTTTGCCTCAAGCAATTTATTTTCAATTTATCTTGTTGGTAGATATGTTTGAAAGCCAAGATCAGAGACAGATCTTGCATGCCACATGCTCCTCTCAGCGTCATCAGCCTAATTTTAGGCTACACAATAACCTGTCAGCCTACTCCCTAACACCGTTGCCTACTTGCTTCCCTTATTTTAACATGGTATTATATCGGCAGAAGATTTTGTTTGCTATATTGCTATATTGCTCATTTCAACGTGATTCCGGCTATGAGCAACTCAGGGCCAGTGAAGTTCTCACAGTTGCTGCGTGCTGTAGCCAACGGAGACCACGCCTGGGTGCAACTAATCTTCCATTAACAACGACAACTGCAACATTTTGTCCAAGGAAATAGACGGCATACGCTATATGCCCTAGCCCACAAGCGAAACTATAGGCATGGGTAGGCTGTCCATAGAATTGTTTTGGGTCGTAAAAATGTGCTTAAGCAGTGGTCCTAGCCTACGCTTCCGATCATTGGTTTCCTGTCCAGTCGCGCAGATGGCAATCTGGCACATGCATCCACACATAGCCTACATCCACACAATTCTGACTATCGATGCACAGTTCATGCTTGTATTCTCATACTTACGAGGCTGAGAAGTATGGTCACTGGACTGGACCGGAACAAGACAACGTCCGAAAGCACACTTTGCCGGAAGAGGGCGCCACCGTCTTATAATAAGATTGGACACAGGCCTCCACCAAAGCCAGTGCTGTCTTAAGGCCAGCAGATGTCGCTGAAGCAGCACGTCTGAAGCTCTTTCATTCTCACACAGTCCTTTCGGTGCATTTCTCTGATCACAATTGCAACTTGATCAAAATTTTAATTTGAGAACATCTTATTCACAAACAATGGTAACGCTCTTGTAACACTGACAGCTCGGTCATAGAAATATTTGCTTTTAAGTCAATTTGAGCAAATGGCCTGTGACCTATTTTTTGTGTTCTATTGGTTTTCTATAATTTTTAGAAATAGCCTAAATCCCGTCCTCTGATTTAGATGGAAATTGTAATGACTTCTAATCTTCTGAAGACTTGAGGTCAAAATAAAGCAATCAATAGCAATTAATGGCTTGAAAATAAGATCTTTATTAGCCTACATTTAGGCCTCGGCTACTTTTCATCCATTGGTGACGGCCTTGAAGTCTGTATTGGCCATAAATTCATCATCATCCTGTAAAAAATAAACACGAGAAACATTACTTTGTAGAAGCTTATTCCATTTGTTGCAGAACTAAAACAGTTCTGTTTCTCGACAAATCATGGGATGTGGTAGAACTTGTAGAGACCTGGTCAGCGAGCTTGTTCATGTCCATATGCTGCTCCTCAAGCTTCTGGTAATATCTGATGTTGTGGGCCAGGACCCTGCGGCGGGTGGAGACCCAGATGTCTCTATGCAGGGCCTCCTCCTCAAGGGTCTCATACACCTTTCCTACAGAGCAGAGAAGTTAAAAAACTCTTTTCACTCTTTGACTCTTGACAACACAGATGGGGCCTCTATTTCTAAACATTGAAGAATTCATGGAATGAGAAGTTCATGCCAAACAGCCCGCATCTTATCTCACTTACAAGATGCATTTGATTACAAGATATATTTGACACTATAAGGTGGAGGGAGTGCATGCGTGGATATGCTCAACAAGTTGCCATTTTCTGTCAGCACTCAGCAAGAGAACTGTGAAGTAACTTCGGTCAAGCTTGGTTTACGTGTAGATAACATACACGCACACACACACACACACACACACTCACACACACAGCGTACTATCCCATCACCTGCTATCATCAGTACACACACACACACAGGGCTGTATTACTCTTCAACCCCCTCACCAAATTGTAGTTTCCACTCCAGGAACTCCAGAGAGGGGCTGCTGAGAGAAGCACAGCCCACCACTAACAGAGAGGCAGCTGCAACCAGCAACAACTTCATAATGCAATACACAAAAAATATATTTGTGTATACTTTACTTTTTTTGTGTGTGTGCGTTTATCATGTGTGTGTTGTTTGAGAAGAGCTGGGCCTGTATGATCATAAAGAGATGAATATGAAGACCTGTACTGAGGAGTGTTGAATCTTACCTTACTTGTGTCCTCCTCAGAATGGCCATGTTAGTAGTGCAGAGTCTCCTCCAAATGGACAGCGCTGGACACAGATGCTCTTCTTTTGTCTTCTCTCTGCTTGTGCAGCATCATGCTGACTTTGTCTTACCTCACTCACGTCAGATGTAGCGCTACGCGCGTTCATCTGATATTCAGCGATAGACGAGATATTTCAGGAGCCAGAAATCCTTGAATCTAACTGGGCAAACGGCTTGTCCATCAATTTAATTGATGTACACTGCAGCCAACCACATCGAAACCAACCGATGACGCTGGTTACGTTTGTTGGATTGGTTGGATTCAAAACAGTTGCTTATTCGCTACGTCACACCCTCTACAGCAGCTAGCTTCCCTGATTGGTCCGGTTAGAGAATAATGGCTTGAAATCTCTCTGATGGGCTTCAACATCAGATCGTTGCGCGGAAGTGCCTTACGAAAGTTATGTAGCGCATGATCTGACGTGAGTGAGGTAAGACTTTGTCAGTCATTCAGCTTAAAGTGAGTTGGCTAGTTGTTTATTCTTAATGTTTCCCAAGAGGGATGAATAGGCAGATACCCTTATTACCCTACCCAAACACCATTCATCAAGCCACAGCCTTGCTGCAGGACGGAATGTGTCATCAGAACACATCTTAGTTTCTTAATGTTAACGGTTCTTCCTCGTTATTTAGCCAAGCTAGATCATTGTGATAAGGCAAGGCTTCATGATCAGGCAATTGTGATAAGGCAAGGCCTCTTCCTGCATTCAGCAACACAGACGTGCATGTGCACGCACACACACACACACACACACACACACACACACACACACACACCACTCTCGGGAATTTGTGTGTGTATGGAGATAAAAGTGTCTGCTAAACGCATAAATGTAAAAGTATAAATACCTAGTCAGAGATAAGTACAGGTAAGTGATGGTCACGCACAGTGGTTAAAGTGGCATTTGGCAGGAGCGGGAACTCTCATATTTTGTGTCTGCACAAACAAAGAAATATGTATAGGAGATGAATAGGATGATATTGTTCATTTATCTGAGGTGCCGGTACTGCGTACCTCCGCGTTCCCCCCCACTTTAACCCCTGGTCACGCGACCCCCTGCACCCACACATTTTATGTGGCTGGTTTGAATCATTGGCCTCACAATCAGGCGCAGATGTACTGTAAGTGATGTGTTTTATTTTTAAACTTTAAACTTCAAAACTTCAAATGTAGTTTTTGTCAAAGCAAAACAAACTTCACATGGCACAGTTTGCCATGTCATTAGGCTTTTCCCAGTAACAGTCTGCCTTTTTTGTCCTTCACTGGCTCTGGAAATGCACAGCCTCTGGAGTTCTCCTCTCTTGTCTGTCCAACAAACACAAAACAAAACAACAATATTGACAACAAAAATCTAAACTCAACAACAATATTCAACATTTACAGACAGCAAATCACACAAAGGCATAAAAAGTTGTTGAAAAAAGATGGGTCCCTGTCAAGGAATGTGGTACAACACGCTTCATTTGCCTTTGCCTTAAATTATATTATATCATATTTCCCCGTTCATTTTTTACAGGATGCACTTGGTTGAGCTTGAACCACAGGACCATGGTTGACTTACACTAGAGTACCCCTTTAACACTAAGGGAGCAGGACCATGGTTGACTTACACTAGTATACCTTTAACACTAAGGGAGCAGGACAATGGTTGATTTACACTAGTATACCTTTAACACTAAGGGAGCAGGACCATGGTTGATTTACACCAGAGTATTCCTTTAACACTAAGGGAGTTGGTCTTGTCTTCTCCAGCAGAGGTCACCAGAGAGATTGTGTTGCAGTATCAGTCTAATGGACCAGACGTCCGTTTCCCAAAAGCCACAGTAGCCTACCTAACAAGCGACTTAGTTAGATGGCAATGGCAAATTATACTGCAATCCAACCTTTGCAACCGTTTTGGGAAGAAGACCCCAGGTTGTTCTTGTTCTATCGGTAACCCAGGTCTGTATGGAGTGTATGGAGAGCCTCTCCTACCCTGTCAGAGAAATGGTTCATGCCCATCCGCCAGGTGTGTTTGCCCTGGTCAGCCTCAGCGTTGTGGGCCAGGACTCTCTCTCGGGTCGCTAGCCAGATGTCTCTGCGACGGGCCTCCTCCTCGGGTGTCTTGTAGACCTTACCTGAAGAACAAGCACGCAGAGAATCACTAGGGGGCAAAACCCCCCTACTTGGGGGAATTCAGACACGGGCTGCTGTAAAAGTACAAAAATGAAATCTAGGATGTACCAGGATCAAAACCTGGGTGGACAACCAGGTCACCAAACTGCTGATTATGAATTATCGGCCACAGTCTGTGGAGTAACATTTTAAAGGCTGAAAATTTTAACTAATAGATGTCCCCACAAAAACTGGCATGCTGACTATTCCTGTTAAAATAAGACTGTTTTGTATTGAAAGTTTTCTCTACTGTATGTGGGGCCAGTTCTTGCCTTTTTGCTCTCCAGGGCCAGATTTGAGTTTTGCCCCCTCTTTTCTAGAAATACAAGTGACAAACTGAAGGAAAAGGCTTAGAACCGGCCCTGTTAGTCTTCCTTACCAAACTTGACCTTCCACTCCTGGAAATCCCGCTCCAGACTACAGTATGTGTTCTATGCCTAGAACCGACCCTGACTGTATGAGTTCTATGCCTAGAACCGACCCTGACTGTATGAGTTCTATGCCTATAACTGACCCTGACTATGAGTTCTATACATAGAACCGGCCCTGACTGTATGTGTTTCTACCCCTGACTGTATGAGTTCTATGCCTAGAACTAGCCCTGACTGTATGTGTTCCTTACCAAACTTGACCTTCCACTCCTGGAACTCCCTCTCTAGCGGGTCATCCTGAGCAGGGAGGCTGGCACAGCTCACCACCACCACACAGGCAGCCGCAAGGATCACCCACTTCATGCTGCAACACACAACAACAACAACAACAACAACAACATCAACAATGATAACAACAGTAATAGGATTGGAGTACTTAATAGGCTGGTTATATTTTTATACCCAACACAGTGTGTCTGTGTGTGTGTGTGTGTGTGTGTGTGTGTGACCAGTGTTTGTTACCCCATGTCTACAGTACACATTGCACAATGTATGACTAAGCTAAAAAAAAAAAAAAAACATTGCACTACCAATAGTCATCATACAAGGGAATAAAATCAGCTCAAATGCTCATAAATGGCACCACACCTCCTTACCGCTACCTTTAAAGGAGAACTCCCTAACCCCCTCAACCCTCACCCTAACCCTCAACTGAGGGGAGTAGTGCCTTTAAGGCAGCGTTGAGGGCAAAAAAAAGACCAAAGACCTATTTAAAAAATCTTTAACTACTCTGCCCTAATCTACAGCTAAACTTCAGCATGTCTCACTTTTAAACATCTCCTTGTAACTCTGGCCTTAGTGTGATAGTGTGGCAAGTGAACTAAACACCTTACCTCACTCACGTCAGATGTAGCGCTACGCGCGTTCATCTGATATTCAGCGATAGACGAATTATTTCAGGAGCCAGAAATCCTTGAATCTAACTGGGCAAACGGCTTGTCCATCAATTTAATTGACGTACACTGCAGCCAACCACATCGAAACCAACCGAAGACGCTCGTTACGTTTGTTGGATTGGTTGGATTCAAAACAGTTGCTTCTTCGCTACGTCACACCCTCTACAGCAGCCAGCGGCCCTGATTGGTCCGGTTAGAGAATAATGGCTTGAAATCTCTCTGATGGGCTTCAACATCAGATCGTTGCGCGGAAGTGCCTTACGAAAGTTACGTAGCGCATGATCTGACGTGAGTGAGGTAACTAAACACCTGCCTAGTAGGGGTCAAACTAGAGCTTCTCTAAGCCACTGGCACCTAAAAGACCTGTGTGCGCTCCATCATGGCCTCCACTTGGGAAATGTACAACTTGGAATAAGTAGGCTATGTATCACAGTATGAAAATGGTAAAATTCTATACTATTCCTGTGCTTTCATTAAGCTGTAACTAATATTCTGAAATCCCAGTAGGCCTATAAAGAATTTGACAACAGAAGGCAATTCTTCATACTAGAGAATTTACACTAATGTATTGTACTAAGGAGATAAAGTAAGATAAATGGGATGAAATTTAGAATTTTTGGAAAGAAATAATTGAATTATTTTCCCCCTTATGTTTCGCACTCTCACTAAACCAACCTGTAGCTACTGAGCGCTTAGATAATAATCTCAGTTACGGCTGCGTAGCTTCAGATAGATTGACATGGAGATGGAGGTAGAGGGTAGGCCTAATCCAAACTGCCACCCAGTTTATTGCCAACAAACATAACAACCTAGGTAATGGGCAGTAGGAGGTGTGCTCTTCAAACAACAAACCCTCAACTACAAACCCTATACTCATAGATAAATATAAAAACTCTCTCACACACTTCCATCTCAGCAACACAACACACACATCTCTCAATCATACTGTATCATTCTTCTCT
>JAODXP020001711.1:17500-20000 GCA_027497455.2 Sardinella longiceps | reverse complement strand
GTGTGTGTGTGTGTGTGTGTGTGTGTGTGTGTGTGTGTGTGTGTGTGCTCTTTCCTCTGCATCAGCCTGCTCAGCACATAGTTTGGGTGGCATTTAAACACCCCATAAATACACAGGCTGTACAGGACCGGGAAGAGTGCATCCGCTAACACAAAGCACACACACACACACACACACACACACACACACACACACACACACACACACACACACACACACACACCTGTGTGTCTGTGGTGGGGAGACAGATGAATGGAGAGAGTGAATGAAGAGCGCTATGTGTGTGTGTGTGTGTGTGTGTGTGTGTGTGTGTGTGTGTGTGTGTGTGTGTGTGTGTGTGTGTGTGTGTGTGAGGGGGTGGAGGGGTGAAACAGTGAGAGGGATTAGGGGAGATTGGCTGTCCATTCTCCTGCTCACGCTCATACAGACAGTCCACAGAGGCACGGGAAACCCCAGCGGTGTGTGTGTGTGTGTGTGTGTGTGTGTGTGTGTGTGTGTGTGTGTGTGTGTGTGTGTGTGTGTGTGTGTGTGTGTGTGTGTGTGTAGGGAGACATGTGACCTCTAGTTGCCTGTCTACCAATCTGTTTCTTTATGTATGTCTCTCCCCTCTCTCTCTCTCTCTCTCTCTCTCTCTCTCTCTCTCTCTCTCTCTCTCATTCCTCATTCCAACTGAGGACTGAAAGATGTTGAATGAAATGTATAAATTGAACCACAATACTGAAGTTTCCCTGTAAAAAATGACATTGCAAATTCAATTGCAAATGAACAATGAACCATTAGGCATTTACCATCCAGCCTTATGGAGGGCAGTCTGGGTTTGAGCTAGTACAAGTGGCATTTCACCAGCCTTATTGAGAGATAAGTGACGTTACACTAGCATCATTTAGCCTTCTGGGTTTGAGCTAAGAGACGTTATGCTGGTCTTATTGACACATCTAGGTTTGAGCTAAGCAGTTTTACTTAGAGCTAAGTGATGTTACTCCAATCTAATTGAGATGCCTGGTTTGAGAGTCAAAAAGTCAAGGCATCATTTCATGTGTGTTAGATGAGAGAGTTAACTACAAGCTCTTATTTGCTGTGTGTGCGGTGTGTGTGTGTGTTTGTGTGTGTGTGTGTGTGTGTGTGTGTGTGTGTGTGTGTGTGTGTGTGTGTGTTTGTGTGTGTGTGTGTGTGTGTGTGTGTGTGTGTGTGTGCTCTTATACACATCTACACACACACACACACACACACACACACACACAATGAACACATGAACACACCATAACAAAATGAAATCACAGAAAAAAATTATGTGTCTGTGTGTATAGAGTCCTCCACATTCAGTGACACCTCACTCACACACAAGGAAGCATGCTTGGAAGGCTGCTTTTTCCGAGTATTTCACGTCATTGTGTGTTACCAAGCACTGTTCCAATGTCAAGGATACTTCTAAATTCTATTGACGACTGCGTCCTTCATCCATAGATTTTTTTTGAGGATACACTGATGGAACCTTATCCCTGTAGTGTACGTCTTCCAAGGCAAGTGTTCTACCTCGGAAGCATTCTCGACTTTGAGAAACAGTCTAAGTACTGCCTTATGATTGGCCAGTTCATGCCAGTTAACTTAGGGTAGACATTGGGATTTAGCCAATAAGATGCAGAGTTCAACTCCTCTATTCATTTATCAAGACAACAGATTACTATCATTACAAGAACTCATATCTATTTCATTTGGTCAAAATGTTCTGATGAGGAATTGCTATTAGCTAAAAATTGCCCTAAAACAATCATTTAAACAACAACTAAAAAACTAAAGAAGAATCGACTTATGCTTAGTTTACACTTCCCCGGGTCTTCAAGAAACCGGGTATATTCCCCTCCCCCGAGTAAGAAAACAATCGCATTTACACAAACATCAAAAACGGCTAAGAAAGGTGGTGACAATTAACCACCACGTCACAGTTTTATCAAAGATCTTTCAAGGGAGCAACATCGTAGCAGATGGCCACAAACGTGAAGTGTTTCGGTCTGCATTAGCAGCAGTCTCACATTACGTCACATCATTAACATTTTCACTTAGGAAATTATAAAATGATATAATGTATGTGTGCCATAATATTGTCTGTGATCATTAACGAAACCAACAAATGACAATTCAATCGCTCCTCTGCAAAACATGTTGTGAACCAAGTGTGCTTTTTAGCTTGAGAGGGTTTGTTTGGCAGTTACCATGACGACATAGCTATATGCTAACTATAAGCTAGTCGTTTTGGACTTTGCTCAAACCTAACATATTGCTATAAACTATGTTTATGTTTGCTCTGTCCACTTAAAATGAACTCAGTAATGTTACCCGCAGGCTGTCAATAAATTAAATCTCAAATATAAATGTAAAACATTACGTTAGCTAGATCGCTAGCGTTAGCTCGCTAACAACTTAACATTTTAGTAGGCTATTTACTGCCTGGCAGCTTCATCTGATAGAAATACCAACAGTAACAGTTTACAACATCAGTCTT
>JAODXP020001709.1:0-24067 GCA_027497455.2 Sardinella longiceps | reverse complement strand
GCATCGAAGTGTTCTTGACTTTTCCAAGTGAGCATGCCTTGATTTAGGTAGTGTGACTAAAAGATTAGACTAAAGAGTATCAAATATAATACAGACGTACTGTACAAGAAAGTATACATACAGTATACTCCAGTATCCATACAGGCACACATCAATATAACAAACAAATAAATAATACAATGGACAAATAAGGCCTAAATTAAAGCCATAAATTAGACATTGATAATAAGGCCAGAGATGGATGATGGCTGTAAAGTGCGAGTACTAGTGTAGTATACTAGTGTAGTATACTAGTGTAGTGTCATAGTACACGGAACAGGATATATACAGAAAAGTGCATAGTACACGGAACAGGTGTATGCAGTAAAGTGCGAGTACTAGTGTAGTATACTAGTGTAGTGTCATAGTACACGGAACAGGATACAGAAAAGTGCATAGTACACGGAACAGGATATATACAGAAAAGTGCATAGTACACGGAACAGGTGTATGCAGTAAAGTGCATAGTACACGGAACAGGATATATACAGAAAAGTGCATAGTACACGGAACAGGTGTATGCAGTAAAGTGCATAGTACACGGAACAGGATACAGAAAAGTGCATAGTACACGGAACAGGATAGATACAGAAAAGTGCATAGTACACGGAACAGGATAGATACAGAAAAGTGCATAGTACAGGGAACAGGATGTATGCAGTAAAGTGAGAGTACTAGTGTAGTATACTAGTGTAGTGTCATAGTACAGGGAACAGGATATATGATGGATATTTATTACCTAAATGCTACAATAAGAAAACAAACAAACAAACAGACAAAACAAAGTACTTTTATAAAAATCAAGTTCAAGCACAAGAGTTTGTTCATGCTGCAGTTTCAGAGTCCCGTTCTTCTCACACAGTCCAGTCAATCTAGCGGAAAGAGACAAAACAATTACAACAGAAACCATTCAGAGTTTTTATTGGTCCTAACACCCCCCTGAATCATATACTCCAAGTCTTCCACAGTAGATGGAGTGGCATGTCTATCCTATAGGCTATTTGCCATGTTAAAGGGCAAAGTTGTGCCCAATACTCAATAGAGTTGTCAATAGAGTAGAATAGGATCAAATTACACATGAATAGATATCACCATGAAACATCTACATTTTATTAGTGACATCATAACAGTGAAAAAATGTATTACACGTTTTGGAGATTTGGATGTTTAGATTTGCAAATTAGGTTACTGTATCCATAAAATGTATCATAATCTCCATAAAAAAATACACAATCTGAAGATTGGATGAAGCCAGATTAAAAATGTACTGTTTCATTCTGGACACATATCTCAAGATTAGAAGAGAGTGTGGCTATATGGCACCTCGACCTCCATAGCGTGTAGCAGGGTTAGGGTTAGACTTTAGTCTTGGCAGAAGAGCCCATCTTGTGGCCAAAAATAGATATAATTGTAAAAGATTTTGTTACGGCCCTCTTTTAAATTCTAGGGGTCAGGGTAGCGTAACAGAAAAAAAACAGAAATGAAATCCCAAAGCACAACTGACTTAAACAAGAATAAGTATTTATTTTACATAGAAAACAGAAAGCATATTCACTTCAGGAGAGGGAAAGGCCAAAATAACAAACCAACAGAATCTTGCTTAAGGAGTGGAACTAACTTACCTAAGAAATAAAGAAACAAATTAACAACAGAAAATTACCCTCACTCCCTAACTAGCCAAAAAAACAGGAGAAAATAGTAAATATCAAATAAAATGGCACCCAACTCCCTACGGCTTTCAAATACCCAAACCAAATAACTAAATGAGAAAAAGAAAAGAAACAAACAAACAATGAGACAAATAAATGTACAAAAAGTGGTAGGCTTATGGCACACCACCAGAGCACAAGAGCAACAGAGCACAAGAGGACAAGAGGACAAGAGGAACAACAACCTCAGTAGCAACAACAAGCGGTCTGAGGTGGGAGAGGAGAGAATCTCCAAGTGAAGAGGGCAGCCAGGCTTAAGTACACCATCTTGTTGTCTTCTCAGCCAATCAGGCCCAGGCTGGGTTAACAGGCAAAGCTCCGCCCCCAATTAACTTGATTGCCTGTTCACAGGAGGGAGCAGAGAGAGACACAGACAGAGGAAAGCACAGGCAGCATACAATACACATACACACACACACACACACACACACACACACTAACCAACAGACAATACAATCATTAATACAACAAATATGTAGATAATCCAAGAAATATGTCTAAGGACATAACAATTTGTTATGATTTATGATTAAATATTTGGATTTCATGAGAGCTACGCATTCCAAAATAGGCAAGGCAAGGCAAGGCATTTTTATTTATATAGCACATGTATCATGCCAGTGGCAACTCAAAGTGCTTTAACAAAAAAAAAAAAAAAAAAAAAAAAAAAAAAAGATATAAAAAGATAGTGATACTAACATATGAATCACAATCATGATATATATATAAAAACAAAAAGTAAGAATTAATAATATGCATGCATATATACAGTATACACATAAACCCATAGAACATCTACATAATATACACACACACACACGCACATACACACACACACACACACACACACACACACACACATACACACACAAACACACACACACACAAATACAAGTCTAGACAGAACAGAAAAAGTATATGTAATAGACACAGTTTTGTAGGATGATCTACGTAAAAGCAGTAGCAAATAAATGGGTTTTGATATGGGTTTTGAAGCTATTAATTGAGGGTGCATTTCTTATAGCTAAGGGAAGCTGGTTCCATAGATGAATGGCATAATAACTAAAGGCTGACTCTCCACTCTTAGTTCTGACGGATGGTTTAACTAAAAGCTGTCTGTCTTGGGATCTAAGGGATCTGGAGTGGGTTTGGTAGTGGAGTAGGTCCACAAGATATATGGGCCCATTCCCGTTCAGTGATTTAAAAACAAGGAGGAGCACTTTAAAATATATTCTCTGTTTGACTGGAAGCCAGTGTAGGGTCCTGAGTAGGGGGGTGATATGGTCGTATCTCCTTGCCTTCATGAGGACCCTTGCAGCTGCGTTTTGAATTAGTTGGAGCTGTCTAATACTTTTTTGGTCAAGCCTGTGAGGAGACCATTACAGTAGTCAAGCTTGCTGGATATAAAAGCATGTACGAGTTTCTCCAGATCAGGTTTAGTCATAAGACTTCTTAATTTGGAGATGTTTTTTAAGTGATAAAAAGCAGACTTTGAAACTGATTTAATATGACTGTTAAAAGTGAGGTCATTGTCAATTTGAACTCCCAGGTTCTTGACTGTACTCTTGACCTGGAAACCCCTATTGGTAAGTGATGAAGTCACTTTAT
This sequence comes from Sardinella longiceps, assembly GCA_027497455.2. Lineage (NCBI taxonomy): Eukaryota > Metazoa > Chordata > Actinopteri > Clupeiformes > Clupeidae > Sardinella > Sardinella longiceps. Next base: position 20,711 of record JAODXP020001709.1, on the reverse strand, counting down.
GCCTTTCCTTTTGGTGCCAAATACAATTACTTCTGTTTTTTCTTTATTTAGTTGTAAGAAATAGTTGGGACAGGTAGCAATAAGAGTCCAGAAAAGTAAAATATACATATAAGGGACAGCTGGAGGACCTATTTGCAACTTATTTGGTTAATTGGCAACGTGATTAGGTAGAGCCTCCCAGAGTGGCAGTGACTCTCAGAAGTCAAGATGGGCAGAGGGTCACCAGTTCCCCAAATACTGCGGCAGAAATAGTGTTGCAAGATCAGAAAGGAGTTTCTCAGACTAAAATTGCAAAGACTTTGAAGGTATCATCATCTACAGTGCATATCATCATCCAAAGATTCAGAGAATCTGGAACAATCTCTGTGCATAAGGGTCAAGGCTAGAAAACCATACTGGATGCCAGGCTGTGATCATCGGGCCTTTAGACGACACTGCATCACATACAGCAGGGGTCGGCAACCCTAGGCACGCGTGCCAGAAGTGTCTATCTATATATTTAACTATCTATCTATCCATCTATCTATATATTTATCTATCTATCTATCTATCTATCTATCTATCTATATTAGTGCTGTCAAACGATTAAAAAAATTAATCTGATTAATCACAAAATTTTTCAAAGATTAATCGTGATTAATCACTTTTAATCACAACTCATTTCCTCCAGTAAGAATTTGGATACTAGGGTATATTGGATCCTTATTTTGCCCTGTTAAGGCCCTGATACTAAATAGTTGGCTTTGTTCTTCTCAAATGGGGCAATTCACACCTGTCCCCTACCCCCAAGGATTCCCCAAACATGTTGTTGGACAGTCAGGAGCTAGGCCATAATCTTTGAATAGTTTGACTTGATAACCGATCCATTTTCTATCTGAAATTGAACATAATACATGCCATGAAAGTGGAACCATATCCATCAGGATTAATCAGAGTTAATTTTTTTAATCCGAGTTAATTTTTTGGATTAATCACGTGATTAATCAGTTAATTTTGCCAGCACTAATCTATATATTTATCTATCTATCTATCTATCTATCTATATATTTATCTATCTATCCATCTATCTGTCTATCTATCTATCTATCTATCTATCTATCTATCTATCTATCTACAGCAGGGGTCGGCAACCCTAGGCACGCGTGCCAGAAGTGGCACGCCAAGGAATTTCCAGTGGCATGCGGACATTGCACTACCCTAATAATTTAATACATTAAAAATGTCCAGGCATATGATGAAATGTCATTGACCTTAAAAAATGACTACGCAGCATAAGCATATCCCCATATTTACTGTATATGGGCCTTCCACTCCTCCTAGACCGCAGAATATTTGTTCGTTTCTCAGAGGGATTGTGCTGTGTGCACTTTGTGTTTTGAAAGTGTTGTGTGTCGAACATACAATGTTAGACGTCATTACGAGACAAAGCGCGAGGTGGCTTTTAAAGATCAGGCAGATAGGAACAATACAACAGACACACAAGGGAGTTTAGGCTACTTCCAACCACATTGACACATATCTGCGAATACATGCGCCAGCTTCAGTCAGAGTTCGCAGAGCGCTTTGGGGACTCTCAGAAGTATAGCGCGATGTTCTCTTTCCTAATCAAGCCAGCTATGACGGACATGAAATTGATTTAGCTCTGATAAGAGTGGTTGGGCACATATGGAAATGCAGATGATTGAGTTGAAGAGCTCAACATTGTGGGTGAGCAAGTTGACAGAGCTACGTGTTCAATTAACTTACAAAACACATTGCAGGGTCAACATCACTTACGCCTGCTGGGCACCTTTACCGAAAAGTTCAATTGTCTTCGCAATATCGCACTTACCCTGATATAGCCCGCCCATAATACGAATGTTCATCAGCAGTAGGCCTATGGTCGGGCTCAGGGGCGCCGATAGGGGGGGAAAGGTTAGGACGATTCTAAGGGCCCAGCACTGACCAGGGGCCCTTTCAGGGCTGTTATTACTTCAAACAGTATTGGCTTGAGAAGACTTTTGAAATGAAATATTTCATTGTATTTGTTCAATTAAGCAAATTAAATATTGTTGTGATATTGTAGAATATTTCCCACAAATTATTTTTTATGTAGTCGTTTCACCCCTCTCCCTTTTAACCAAATGGTATGGTCCGAATCGTTCAGCGGTACACCTTCAAATGCCTCTGCTCCGACGAGGCTGCTCAGCTGCAAGGTGTTCAGTCAGTTGCAACTGCTGGTGAGCATTGTTTGCCAAGTGTGGAAACAAGTTGCTAAATTAGACTTATGGTGTTGATGAACTATGAAGCCTTGTTACCCCAAACACGAAAGGACAAACAGCAGAAATTTAAGAGTGAATGGCACACGCATTTTAAAATAAGATGCGATCTCGCGGTGGGTGCGCATATGTCCAAATTCACCAGTAGCCTACTTATCGATTAAATAACTCTGAGTTTTTCTCTCTGAAATGCTGTACAGATATCATTTTAAAGTACTTTACAACGGCTACATAACTGTAGTGGTTACTAGTTGCGGTAATAAACGGTTTACAAATGAATTAATTGTGAAGACAGTTGTACTGTGGAAACAGTTCTAAATTGTGATCATGCTGTCAAATACCTACATTTCTAAAACTGTGGAAGCCATAGGCATATCTATTTATCTGTAAGCCTAGATAGTGAGGGGTTTTTTGCAACTAATAACACCACTGCACCAGTCAAGCTGATGTAGTTTGTAGGCAGATAAGTGAAATGGTCAGAGAATTCCCTGTGCTATTTAAGCTACTGTTGCAGGTTATGAATTACAAGTTGGTCTACAGGCTATGTCTTCCAATGATAAAGACATAGGCTACTTTCCACAAAACAATTTACATAACAACTGAAACTGAAAATGTATGCCTCAATGTAGGTGTGCATTGAAACAAATTTTAAAATTGACTGCACATTGGGTTCAATTGGGTTCAAAAGATTCCAATGTCTGACTGACAACTAACCAACTTGGATAAAAACATCTGCTAAATGCATAAATATTAATGAAAATGTAAACTACAACAAATGCTCAGGGTCATTGTCAGTATAATTGTCAGTATTAGCCTACCTCACGGAGCACTGTAATGACACGCAATGGAATTAGCTAAGCCATTGAATTAATAGGCTATGTGATCTTACAAAATATTAAAATGCACCAGAATGCAGGGAACAGCTATGAGTTCTTCAAAAATTTCCTGAGGGAGACCCCCAGACCCCCCCCCCTCCTGCTCACTAACAGTTGCTCATTAAAGGAAGGGAACCATGGATTATTCTTTATAGTAGCCTATAGGTTAATTTTCACAGTTGATGATTTAAAATGTTAAAACGTAGTTCATCACATGCAGCATACTTAGTGATGTAAGTTATGCTACAGGAAAGAAAGTTAACAAGGTCAATACAAGCCCTGAGTGCCAGCCAAAAATCTTCACTTGCGCTTGAAAATTTTACTATTACACAAATTGCTAGATAGTTGGTGAGGGGGCCCTAAATTCTAATCTTTCATGGGGCCCAAAATTTCTAGCGGCGCCCCTGGTCGGGCTATGTCAGGCTATATCGCACTGGCTTTAATGTCAGTGTTCGGATCAACCTATCTGCGTGAACAGATACACATGAAGTAACGTTATGTCTTTTGCCCCTCCCGAAGTCGTCTGACAGCGGAAGCATGCGTCCAACTTAAAGAGACCAATTACCAACCGCACATTTAAGGGGAAGACCAGGGATCACATTCACTATTAGGCAAAAAAACATTTATTTTCTAACAAGGCAAGGCAGGCCTATTTCAAATTGGCAGGTTATTGTTAATTAAGTTACTTTATGTGGCCTATTATGTTTTTTTTTCAATCTGTGTTATTATTCATCAGTTCCATTTTCAGTAGGCTCTGTGAATAACATGCCTACTGTCAGATTTTGGATGTTAGGCCTACTTTGTGAATTTGTTGCCTATATGGTTGTTATCTAATGGGAAGAGAGGGAGAGGGAAATATGGGAGGATAAAACAGTGCAATTACATTTGCTAAATGCATTAAATGTCCATATCCATCTAAATCTGTTGCCAGTATTTAATTTCACGTAGTTAACGACACCGACTGGCACACTAACTAATATGAAAATTTCTAAACGGCACAGCATGGCAAAAAGGCTGCCGACCCCTGACATACAGGAATCCTAATATAATGGGAATCACATTTGGAATCACAAATTGGGCTTAGGACTACTTCCAGAAAACACTGTCGGTGAACACAACCCACCATGCCATTCGCCATAGCCAGCTAAAACTCTATAGGTTAAAAAAAGAAGCCATTCCTAAACATGATCCAGAAGTGCAGGCGTTTTCTCTGGGCCAACCCATATGAAAAAGATTTATATGAAACTTATAAGAAGTGTCATATAAAAAACATATAAAAACCTTTCCTGCCAGAAACATATATTACTATCCAAATCTTATATGGCACATACTACAAAAGTGGCCCGTTTCTCATTTAAGTCATATATGAATGAAGCTTACAATATACTGTATATGATTTGAATAAGGAAATTATAAGGAACATTAAGTTTCAGTATATGAGACATACAAATTACATATATAGGTTTGTGTATGAAACATACATGTAACATACATGAAATTTATATAAAACTATGCAAGCTTTATATTTTGATAAGAATATAATTAACCCACATGGAATTGGTGAGACACAGCAGACAGTGAAATTACCTATACTGACCTGGTACAGTGGGCTGCATGCTGGAGAGTAGGCCTACTCATAGTTTAGATGACACATTGGATGGGAATCGAACTGTCAACCTTATAGTTACAAGTCTTAAGCCCTAACCACTAGACCACAGCTGTCTGAAATAAAATGTGGCAACAACACCTACCATGGAATCCCTATGTATAAAGAATATGATATAAAACACATACGTTTTTTAAGATATTTTTTGTTTTTTTTTTATTAGATAGGACAGTGTAGAGATGACAGGAAACAAGTGGGAGAGAGAGTGATAGGGTAGGATCGGGAAATGACCTCGGGTCGGAGTCGAACCCGGGTTCCCGGGGTAATGGTCTGACGCTCTAGCCACTGAGCCACAGCACCCCCACACATATATTTTTAATATGTGAGTTTGTGAATCGTCAGTGGCCTAATATCTGTTATCTCCCTTCAGAACGCCATTCTCTTCTCTGATTGGCTGCTAGGTGACCATTATACAACATAACAACATCCGAGGTGACCGGTTCTACATAAATAATTGGCTTCGCGGAGTAACCCGTTTCCGCGCTGCGCGCGTCGCCGGAGTTCTAAACTCCACGTCGCCAATTATTTATGTAGAACTGGTCACCTCGTCGGCCGTTATCCCTTACATGTCAATGTCCTATTGATATCCTTATTAGAATCTTATATGTATTTTATAGGGGACTCAAAGGTCATACAAAATCTGTATAAAATGCATATAATGTGAAAGTTGATATAAACTTGACAATGGTTTTATATGTTGTATAAGAATCTCAGATGGGGTTTATACGACTGTCAAACCACATGCAAAATACATTGCATATATGAAGCTTATAACTTCTCATATGGAAAAGTTTTATTTAAACTTTGCAATGTTTCTATGTTTTATGTGATAAACTCATTGGTGAAATTAAAGGAATATTTCACCTTTTTATGAAAATGAATCATTCGTCCTCTTCCCTGAAGTTACATATGTGGGTAAAAGCATTTTGTCCCTAGTGCATGCATTTTAGCTTAGCATAGGTGCTGGAATGTAAAGTTGCCAGATACTGTAGCAACTCTTTGGCTACATTACATTCCAGTGCCAATGCTAAGCTAAAGCTAAAATTGGGATTGCCAGACCAAAATGATTTTACTCACACTTCAGGGAACTTCAGGGAAGAGGATGACTGACCAATTTTCATAAAAAGTGAAAGTGTTCCTTTAATTTCACCAATGTGTGAATCACATAAAACATTATAGAAATATTGCAAATGCATTTTGCATGTGGTTTGACTGCCCTACACACCCTGAGATTCTTATACAACATATAGGCCTAAAACATTGTAAAGTTTATATAAATCTTTTTCACATGGGACGTGTCATATACAATTCTTACATGGTGCAAAGTTGTATAAGTTTCACATTATATGGATTTCATATGGATTTTGCATGTGGCCTGAGTCCCCTATAAACCCCATATAAGACTCTTATACAACATAACAAAAACATTGTACAATGAAGTTTTGGTTGATGAATATTTGCTGCCTGCACAGACATTGGACATGAGGAAGTTCTTCTATAGGCAAAATCCTAGTTAGTCTTAGGAGATGTATCAAGCTATCTTAATGTAGGACTATCTAATCATTTAATTCAAACCTAGCTCTTTATTGTCAAGAATGGCAAGAATCACTCTTCTCTGATGATATAGGTTAGGCCTATTATTGATGCTTGAAATAGCAAACATAGTGAGTGAATCAGGGCTATTTCTGTTATCATAAGCTGCTTATTGCATAGAGTAGCCTACCAATGTCTGTGATATCAGCAATAATGTTCACATAAAATGTATTGTGAGTGTTGTAACCATAGCATCCTAAACTTTTGTTGCCTAATATTTTTAAGTATTTTCAAAAAATGGTGTAAAATTCAGATGATGACAAGAACACTGGGTGAATTTAAACAATTAATGAAACAAGCAATATGTTGTTGTTGTTGATAGGGAGAACAAGCAATAGTTAATCCATCTCGATATCTCTTGAGAGTGAGTCAGAGGCATGGTCAACATTGCCCCCCCCCCCCCCAAAAAAAAAGGCTGTGGTGGCGGTGAGGGGGGCCCCAAATGAAATTCTGCTTAGGGCCCCCTTTGGGCTTGGGCCGGCCCTGGGTAGATTAGTTTCCTCTTAGGTCATGTGCACACGGAAGCGATACGATTGCTAAACGATTATTTTCTCTACGCTAAGAAAAAAAGGCGTCTAAATGGAATCTCTGTAAACGCATGAAACCGATGTAGTACTTATGCCAGGCCTGTTGGGGGCGCTAGATCGCCCTCAATGACCAGAAGAAGAACCCAAAAGTTTTCAAACCGTGTGTCCAAAAGTCAAGGCAGGACGCTTGGTAGCACCGGTATGGGGAGAGTGCTCGTCAGGCAGTGATCTTCACATTTGGACAGCCGAACTAGGTAGCACCGTCGCGTACGTTAGTGTTAACGTATGAGCTGTCAAGCCAACAGTGTGAGCTAACAAGCTAACGTTAGTGCTTATGGTACTAACGTGTATTATAGCGAATTAAATGGTTAAATAAAATGAGGCTACGTGAAATACACAAATAACAAGATAAACATTTTCGATAGTAAAACTTGAACATGGTTTGTGTATTATATTATATTACAAACTCTTAACCACTCAGTAAAATTGAAACTTGCCGCCATGTTTTTTCTCTGATCAAAGCGAGAACAAGGCTGCGCTAAGGATTGTGGGATATGATAGAGCAGAAAGCATGCATCGCATGTGTCCTTCAAATCGCCCCGATCGAAGTGCAGGTGCTTCGGAGCACGCTTGAGTTTTGGACAGCCTAGTTTGACGTAACGTCCGACAAATGCGCTCTACCTAGCACGGGTACTAGGCTTTTGGACACACTGAAAGATGATGGCTAATGCTAAAAGCAACAACTTTACCAACGTGTGACTGTTTTGTGTGCACCGGCAGCAGAGTCGAGTCACTACTTTGTACAACTTTGGATAATAAAGCTGTATGTTTCAACACAATCACTGGGAGTGGTGTCAGTCCAAGTAAGCATATATTTTGTTTAATGTGCAAGGAGATTGCTAAAATGCCTACCACAATGACAGCTACTCATACTGAAATCGTCATGCTTTTTTGTGAAAATAGCCTTTTGTTTTGTTTAGACTGTAGTCTAAGCTAATATTTTGTACAGATTCACCTGGGGGGTATTCCTGCAAAGTCGCTAATGATATCGGCGCTTATGTGATAAAGCCTCGTTTGAAGTAGCGTCAACTCAGAGATGAGGCTGAAGCCATTCCATCAACGCAAGTTAGCTGCGCCTGCCTCTCGTTAACTTAAACAAGGCTGCGTGCACGAGCTCAACACTAGACCTAAATAGGTGATTTAGGAATACCTGATGAACTGTCGTAAAATTAAGGCAGAACTAAAATAATTTTAAGAAAGAAACTTCGATATGCATACGTCATCTGTTGAATTTTGTGTGAAATAACTGAATATCACATTTGTATAGTAGTAGGCCTACTGGCAATGCAGAAATTTGAAAAGGTGATTGAAAATATATTTTGAATCATAATGTTTGACCATTGTTTGTTGGAACAAATTGCCAGTCTCATGTTGTTCTGTCACAGCAGACTTGCACCTGCAACTGAAATCAATCCAGAAAACACTGTCGGTGAACACAATCCACCGTGCCATTCGCCATAGCCAGCTAAAACTCTATAGGTTAAAAAAAGAAGCCATTTCTAAACATGATCCAGAAGTGCAGGCATTTTCTCTGGGCCAACCCATATGAAAAAGATTTATATGAAACTTATAAGAAGTGTCATATAAAAAACATATAAAAACCTTTCCTGCCAGAAACATATATTACTATCCAAATCTTATATGGCACATACTACAAAAGTGGCCCGTTTCTCATTTAAGTCATATATGAATGAAGCTTACAATATACTGTATATGATTTGAATAAGGAAATTATAAGGAACATTAAGTTTCAGTATATGAGACATACAAATTACATATATAGGTTTGTGTATGAAACATACATGTAACATACATGAAATTTATATAAAACTATGCAAGCTTTATATTTTGATAAGAATATAATTAACCCACATGGAATTGGTGAGACACAGCAGACAGTGAAATTACCTATACTGACCTGGTACAGTGGGCTGCATGCTGGAGAGTAGGCCTACTCATAGTTTAGATGACGCATTGGATGGGAATCGAACTGTCAACCTTATAGTTACAAGTCTTAAGCCCTAACCACTAGACCACAGCTGTCTGAAATAAAATGTGGCAACAACACCTACCATGGAATCCCTATGTATAAAGAATATGATATAAAACACATACGTTTTTTAAGATATTTTTTGTTTTTTTTTATTAGATAGGACAGTGTAGAGATGACAGGAAACAAGTGGGAGAGAGAGAGATAGGGTAGGATCGGAAAATGACCTCGGGTCGGAGTCGAACCCGGGTCCCCGGGGTACTGGTCTGACGCTCTAGCCACTGAGCCACAGTACCCCCACACATATATTTTTAATATGTGAGTTTGTGAATCGTCAGTGGCCTAATATCTGTTATCTCCCTTCAGAACGCCATTCTCTTCTCTGATTGGCTGCTAGGTGACCATTATACAACATAACAACATCCGAGGTGACCGGTTCTACATAAATAATTGGCTTCGCGGAGTAACCCGTTTCCGCGCTGCGCGCGTCGCCGGAGTTCTAAACTCCACGTCGCCAATTATTTATGTAGAACTGGTCACCTCGTCGGCCGATTATCCCTTACATGTCAATGTCCTATTGATATCCTTATTAGAATCTTATATGTATTTTATAGGGGACTCAAAGGTCATACAAAATCTGTATAAAATGCATATAATGTGAAAGTTGATATAAACTTGACAATGGTTTTATATGTTGTATAAGAATCTCAGATGGGGTTTATACGACTGTCAAACCACATGCAAAATACATTGCATATATGAAGCTTATAACTTCTCATATGGAAAAGTTTTATTTAAACTTTGCAATGTTTCTATGTTTTATGTGATAAACTCATTGGTGAAATTAAAGGAATATTTCACCTTTTTATGAAAATGAATCATTCGTCCTCTTCCCTGAAGTTACATATGTGGGTAAAAGCATTTTGTCCCTAGTGCATGCATTTTAGCTTAGCATAGGTGCTGGAATGTAAAGTTGCCAGATACTGTAGCAACTCTTTGGCTACATTACATTCCAGTGCCAATGCTAAGCTAAAGCTAAAATTGGGATTGCCAGACCAAAATGATTTTACTCACACTTCAGGGAACTTCAGGGAAGAGGATGACTGACCAATTTTCATAAAAAGTGAAAGTGTTCCTTTAATTTCACCAATGTGTGAATCACATAAAACATTATAGAAATATTGCAAATGCATTTTGCATGTGGTTTGACTGCCCTACACACCCTGAGATTCTTATACAACATATAGGCCTAAAACATTGTAAAGTTTATATAAATCTTTTTCACATGGGACGTGTCATATACAATTCTTACATGGTGCAAAGTTGTATAAGTTTCACATTATATGGATTTCATATGGATTTTGCATGTGGCCTGAGTCCCCTATAAACCCCATATAAGACTCTTATACAACATAACAAAAACATTGTACAATGAAGTTTTGGTTGATGAATATTTGCTGCCTGCACAGACATTGGACATGAGGAAGTTCTTCTATAGGCAAAATCCTAGTTAGTCTTAGGAGATGTATCAAGCTATCTTAATGTAGGACTATCTAATCATTTAATTCAAACCTAGCTCTTTATTGTCAAGAATGGCAAGAATCACTCTTCTCTGATGATATAGGTTAGGCCTATTATTGATGCTTGAAATAGCAAACATAGTGAGTGAATCAGGGCTATTTCTGTTATCATAAGCTGCTTATTGCATAGAGTAGCCTACCAATGTCTGTGATATCAGCAATAATGTTCACATAAAATGTATTGTGAGTGTTGTAACCATAGCATCCTAAACTTTTGTTGCCTAATATTTTTAAGTATTTTCAAAAAATGGTGTAAAATTCAGATGATGACAAGAACACTGGGTGAATTTAAACAATTAATGAAACAAGCAATATGTTGTTGTTGTTGATAGGGAGAACAAGCAATAGTTAATCCATCTCGATATCTCTTGAGAGTGAGTCAGAGGCATGGTCAACATTGCCCCCCCCCCCCCCCCCAAAAAAAAGGCTGTGGTGGCGGTGAGGGGGGCCCCAAATTAAATTCTGCTTAGGGCCCCCTTTGGGCTTGGGCCGGCCCTGGGTAGATTAGTTTCCTCTTAGGTCATGTGCACACGGAAGCGATACGATTGCTAAACGATTATTTTCTCTACGCTAAGAAAAAAAGGCGTCTAAATGGAATCTCTGTAAACGCATGAAACCGATGTAGTACTTATGCCAGGCCTGTTGGGGGCGCTAGATCGCCCTCAATGACCAGAAGAAGAACCCAAAAGTTTTCAAACCGTGTGTCCAAAAGTCAAGGCAGGACGCTTGGTAGCACCGGTATGGGGAGAGTGCTCGTCAGGCAGTGATCTTCACATTTGGACAGCCGAACTAGGTAGCACCGTCGCGTACGTTAGTGTTAACGTATGAGCTGTCAAGCCAACAGTGTGAGCTAACAAGCTAGCGTTAGTGCTTATGGTACTAACGTGTATTATAGCGAATTAAATGGTTAAATAAAATGAGGCTACGTGAAATACACAAATAACAAGATAAACATTTTCGATAGTAAAACTTGAACATGGTTTGTGTATTATATTATATTACAAACTCTTAACCACTCAGTAAAATTGAAACTTGCCGCCATGTTTTTTTCTCTGATCAAAGCGAGAACAAGGTTGCGCTAAGGATTGTGGGATATGATAGAGCAGAAAGCATGCATCGCATGTGTCCTTCAAATCGCCCGATCGAAGTGCAGGTGCTTCGGAGCACGCTTGAGTTTTGGACAGCCTAGTTTGACGTAACGTCCGACAAATGCGCTCTACCTAGCACGGGTACTAGGCTTTTGGACACACTGAAAGATGATGGCTAATGCTAAAAGCAACAACTTTACCAACGTGTGACTGTTTTGTGTGCACCGGCAGCAGAGTCGAGTCACTACTTTGTACAACTTTGGATAATAAAGCTGTATGTTTCAACACAATCACTGGGAGTGGTGTCAGTCCAAGTAAGCATATATTTTGTTTAATGTGCAAGGAGATTGCTAAAATGCCTACCACAATGACAGCTACTCATACTGAAATCGTCATGCTTTTTTGTGAAAATAGCCTTTTGTTTTGTTTAGACTGTAGTCTAAGCTAATATTTTGTACAGATTCACCTGGGGGTATTCCTGCAAAGTCGCTAATGATATCGGCGCTTATGTGATAAAGCCTCGTTTGAAGTAGCGTCAACTCAGAGATGAGGCTGAAGCCATTCCATCAACGCAAGTTAGCTGCGCCTGCCTCTCGTTAACTTAAACAAGGCTGCGTGCACGAGCTCAACACTAGACCTAAATAGGTGATTTAGGAATACCTGATGAACTGTCGTAAAATTAAGGCAGAACTAAAATAATTTTAAGAAAGAAACTTCGATATGCATACGTCATCTGTTGAATTTTGTGTGAAATAACTGAATATCACATTTGTATAGTAGTAGGCCTACTGGCAATGCAGAAATTTGAAAAGGTGATTGAAAATATATTTTGAATCATAATGTTTGACCATTGTTTGTTGGAACAAATTGCCAGTCTCATGTTGTTCTGTCACAGCAGACTTGCACCTGCAACTGAAATCAATCCAGAAAACACTGTCGGTGAACACAATCCACCGTGCCATTCGCCATAGCCAGCTAAAACTCTATAGGTTAAAAAAAGAAGCCATTTCTAAACATGATCCAGAAGTGCAGGCGTTTTCTCTGGGCCAACCCATATGAAAAAGATTTATATGAAACTTATAAGAAGTGTCATATAAAAAACATATAAAAACCTTTCCTGCCAGAAACATATATTACTATCCAAATCTTATATGGCACATACTACAAAAGTGGCCCGTTTCTCATTTAAGTCATATATGAATGAAGCTTACAATATACTGTATATGATTTGAATAAGGAAATTATAAGGAACATTAAGTTTCAGTATATGAGACATACAAATTACATATATAGGTTTGTGTATGAAACATACATGTAACATACATGAAATTTATATAAAACTATGCAAGCTTTATATTTTGATAAGAATATAATTAACCCACATGGAATTGGTGAGACACAGCAGACAGTGAAATTACCTATACTGACCTGGTACAGTGGGCTGCATGCTGGAGAGTAGGCCTACTCATAGTTTAGATGACGCATTGGATGGGAATCGAACTGTCAACCTTATAGTTACAAGTCTTAAGCCCTAACCACTAGACCACAGCTGTCTGAAATAAAATGTGGCAACAACACCTACCATGGAATCCCTATGTATAAAGAATATGATATAAAACACATACGTTTTTTAAGATATTTTTTGTTTTTTTTTTATTAGATAGGACAGTGTAGAGATGACAGGAAACAAGTGGGAGAGAGAGTGATAGGGTAGGATCAGGAAATGACCTCGGGTCGGAGTCGAACCCGGGTTCCCGGGGTAATGGTCTGACGCTCTAGCCACTGAGCCACAGTACCCCCACACATATATTTTTAATATGTGAGTTTGTGAATCGTCAGTGGCCTAATATCTGTTATCTCCCTTCAGAACGCCATTCTCTTCTCTGATTGGCTGCTAGGTGACCATTATACAACATAACAACATCCGAGGTGACCGGTTCTACATAAATAATTGGCTTCGCGGAGTAACCCGTTTCCGCGCTGCGCGCGTCGCCGGAGTTCTAAACTCCACGTCGCCAATTATTTATGTAGAACTGGTCACCTCGTCGGCCGTTATCCCTTACATGTCAATGTCCTATTGATATCCTTATTAGAATCTTATATGTATTTTATAGGGGACTCAAAGGTCATACAAAATCTGTATAAAATGCATATAATGTGAAAGTTGATATAAACTTGACAATGGTTTTATATGTTGTATAAGAATCTCAGATGGGGTTTATACGACTGTCAAACCACATGCAAAATACATTGCATATATGAAGCTTATAACTTCTCATATGGAAAAGTTTTATTTAAACTTTGCAATGTTTCTATGTTTTATGTGATAAACTCATTGGTGAAATTAAAGGAATATTTCACCTTTTTATGAAAATGAATCATTCGTCCTCTTCCCTGAAGTTACATATGTGGGTAAAAGCATTTTGTCCCTAGTGCATGCATTTTAGCTTAGCATAGGTGCTGGAATGTAAAGTTGCCAGATACTGTAGCAACTCTTTGGCTACATTACATTCCAGTGCCAATGCTAAGCTAAAGCTAAAATTGGGATTGCCAGACCAAAATGATTTTACTCACACTTCAGGGAACTTCAGGGAAGAGGATGACTGACCAATTTTCATAAAAAGTGAAAGTGTTCCTTTAATTTCACCAATGTGTGAATCACATAAAACATTATAGAAATATTGCAAATGCATTTTGCATGTGGTTTGACTGCCCTACACACCCTGAGATTCTTATACAACATATAGGCCTAAAACATTGTAAAGTTTATATAAATCTTTTTCACATGGGACGTGTCATATACAATTCTTACATGGTGCAAAGTTGTATAAGTTTCACATTATATGGATTTCATATGGATTTTGCATGTGGCCTGAGTCCCCTATAAACCCCATATAAGACTCTTATACAACATAACAAAAACATTGTACAATGAAGTTTTGGTTGATGAATATTTGCTGCCTGCACAGACATTGGACATGAGGAAGTTCTTCTATAGGCAAAATCCTAGTTAGTCTTAGGAGATGTATCAAGCTATCTTAATGTAGGACTATCTAATCATTTAATTCAAACCTAGCTCTTTATTGTCAAGAATGGCAAGAATCACTCTTCTCTGATGATATAGGTTAGGCCTATTATTGATGCTTGAAATAGCAAACATAGTGAGTGAATCAGGGCTATTTCTGTTATCATAAGCTGCTTATTGCATAGAGTAGCCTACCAATGTCTGTGATATCAGCAATAATGTTCACATAAAATGTATTGTGAGTGTTGTAACCATAGCATCCTAAACTTTTGTTGCCTAATATTTTTAAGTATTTTCAAAAAATGGTGTAAAATTCAGATGATGACAAGAACACTGGGTGAATTTAAACAATTAATGAAACAAGCAATATGTTGTTGTTGTTGATAGGGAGAACAAGCAATAGTTAATCCATCTCGATATCTCTTGAGAGTGAGTCAGAGGCATGGTCAACATTGCCCCCCCCCCCCCCCCAAAAAAAAGGCTGTGGTGGCGGTGAGGGGGGCCCCAAATGAAATTCTGCTTAGGGCCCCCTTTGGGCTTGGGCCGGCCCTGGGTAGATTAGTTTCCTCTTAGGTCATGTGCACACGGAAGCGATACGATTGCTAAACGATTATTTTCTCTACGCTAAGAAAAAAAGGCGTCTAAATGGAATCTCTGTAAACGCATGAAACCGATGTAGTACTTATGCCAGGCCTGTTGGGGGCGCTAGATCGCCCTCAATGACCAGAAGAAGAACCCAAAAGTTTTCAAACCGTGTGTCCAAAAGTCAAGGCAGGACGCTTGGTAGCACCGGTATGGGGAGAGTGCTCGTCAGGCAGTGATCTTCACATTTGGACAGCCGAACTAGGTAGCACCGTCGCGTACGTTAGTGTTAACGTATGAGCTGTCAAGCCAACAGTGTGAGCTAACAAGCTAACGTTAGTGCTTATGGTACTAACGTGTATTATAGCGAATTAAATGGTTAAATAAAATGAGGCTACGTGAAATACACAAATAACAAGATAAACATTTTCGATAGTAAAACTTGAACATGGTTTGTGTATTATATTATATTACAAACTCTTAACCACTCAGTAAAATTGAAACTTGCCGCCATGTTTTTTCTCTGATCAAAGCGAGAACAAGGCTGCGCTAAGGATTGTGGGATATGATAGAGCAGAAAGCATGCATCGCATGTGTCCTTCAAATCGCCCCGATCGAAGTGCAGGTGCTTCGGAGCACGCTTGAGTTTTGGACAGCCTAGTTTGACGTAACGTCCGACAAATGCGCTCTACCTAGCACGGGTACTAGGCTTTTGGACACACTGAAAGATGATGGCTAATGCTAAAAGCAACAACTTTACCAACGTGTGACTGTTTTGTGTGCACCGGCAGCAGAGTCGAGTCACTACTTTGTACAACTTTGGATAATAAAGCTGTATGTTTCAACACAATCACTGGGAGTGGTGTCAGTCCAAGTAAGCATATATTTTGTTTAATGTGCAAGGAGATTGCTAAAATGCCTACCACAATGACAGCTACTCATACTGAAATCGTCATGCTTTTTTGTGAAAATAGCCTTTTGTTTTGTTTAGACTGTAGTCTAAGCTAATATTTTGTACAGATTCACCTGGGGGTATTCCTGCAAAGTCGCTAATGATATCGGCGCTTATGTGATAAAGCCTCGTTTGAAGTAGCGTCAACTCAGAGATGAGGCTGAAGCCATTCCATCAACGCAAGTTAGCTGCGCCTGCCTCTCGTTAACTTAAACAAGGCTGCGTGCACGAGCTCAACACTAGACCTAAATAGGTGATTTAGGAATACCTGATGAACTGTCGTAAAATTAAGGCAGAACTAAAATAATTTTAAGAAAGAAACTTCGATATGCATACGTCATCTGTTGAATTTTGTGTGAAATAACTGAATATCACATTTGTATAGTAGTAGGCCTACTGGCAATGCAGAAATTTGAAAAGGTGATTGAAAATATATTTTGAATCATAATGTTTGACCATTGTTTGTTGGAACAAATTGCCAGTCTCATGTTGTTCTGTCACAGCAGACTTGCACCTGCAACTGAAATCAATCCAGAAAACACTGTCGGTGAACACAATCCACCGTGCCATTCGCCATAGCCAGCTAAAACTCTATAGGTTAAAAAAAGAAGCCATTTCTAAACATGATCCAGAAGTGCAGGCGTTTTCTCTGGGCCAACCCATATGAAAAAGATTTATATGAAACTTATAAGAAGTGTCATATAAAAAACATATAAAAACCTTTCCTGCCAGAAACATATATTACTATCCAAATCTTATATGGCACATACTACAAAAGTGGCCCGTTTCTCATTTAAGTCATATATGAATGAAGCTTACAATATACTGTATATGATTTGAATAAGGAAATTATAAGGAACATTAAGTTTCAGTATATGAGACATACAAATTACATATATAGGTTTGTGTATGAAACATACATGTAACATACATGAAATTTATATAAAACTATGCAAGCTTTATATTTTGATAAGAATATAATTAACCCACATGGAATTGGTGAGACACAGCAGACAGTGAAATTACCTATACTGACCTGGTACAGTGGGCTGCATGCTGGAGAGTAGGCCTACTCATAGTTTAGATGACGCATTGGATGGGAATCGAACTGTCAACCTTATAGTTACAAGTCTTAAGCCCTAACCACTAGACCACAGCTGTCTGAAATAAAATGTGGCAACAACACCTACCATGGAATCCCTATGTATAAAGAATATGATATAAAACACATACGTTTTTTAAGATATTTTTTGTTTTTTTTTTATTAGATAGGACAGTGTAGAGATGACAGGAAACAAGTGGGAGAGAGAGTGATAGGGTAGGATCAGGAAATGACCTCGGGTCGGAGTCGAACCCGGGTTCCCGGGGTAATGGTCTGACGCTCTAGCCACTGAGCCACAGCACCCCCACACATATATTTTTAATATGTGAGTTTGTGAATTGTCAGTGGCCTAATATCTGTTATCTCCCTTCAGAACGCCATTCTCTTCTCTGATTGGCTGCTAGGTGACCATTATACAACATAACAACATCCGAGGTGACCGGTTCTACATAAATAATTGGCTTCGCGGAGTAACCCGTTTCCGCGCTGCGCGCGTCGCCGGAGTTCTAAACTCCACGTCGCCAATTATTTATGTAGAACTGGTCACCTCGTCGGCCGTTATCCCTTACATGTCAATGTCCTATTGATATCCTTATTAGAATCTTATATGTATTTTATAGGGGACTCAAAGGTCATACAAAATCTGTATAAAATGCATATAATGTGAAAGTTGATATAAACTTGACAATGGTTTTATATGTTGTATAAGAATCTCAGATGGGGTTTATACGACTGTCAAACCACATGCAAAATACATTGCATATATGAAGCTTATAACTTCTCATATGGAAAAGTTTTATTTAAACTTTGCAATGTTTCTATGTTTTATGTGATAAACACATTGGTGAAATTAAAGGAATATTTCACCTTTTTATGAAAATGAATCATTCGTCCTCTTCCCTGAAGTTACATATGTGGGTAAAAGCATTTTGTCCCTAGTGCATGCATTTTAGCTTAGCATAGGTGCTGGAATGTAAAGTTGCCAGATACTGTAGCAACTCTTTGGCTACATTACATTCCAGTGCATTCCAGAAAGATGATGGCTAATGCTAAAAGCAACAACTTTACCAACGTGTGACTGTTTTGTGTGCACCGGCAGCAGAGTCGAGTCACTACTTTGTACAACTTTGGATAATAAAGCTGTATGTTTCAACACAATCACTGGGAGTGGTGTCAGTCCAAGTAAGCATATATTTTGTTTAATGTGCAAGGAGATTGCTAAAATGCCTACCACAATGACAGCTACTCATACTGAAATCGTCATGCTTTTTTGTGAAAATAGCCTTTTGTTTTGTTTAGACTGTAGTCTAAGCTAATATTTTGTACAGATTCACCTGGGGGGTATTCCTGCAAAGTCGCTAATGATATCGGCGCTTATGTGATAAAGCCTCGTTTGAAGTAGCGTCAACTCATTCAATTAAGACGTAGCCTACAACTCCAGACACCACGTGATGGGCCGGCATGTGATACGTCTCTGATCATGCATGCATTTGTTTTTAATTAGTAACTAAAATTATTCCTAATAGATACATCGAAATATCAATAGTAATTTAGTAAAAAGGGGAATTCATGCATGATCACAGTGTTTGCAAAACCTATCAACCTTTATTTGGTGGGAAAGATTATTAAGCAGGTGTATGGAACCTTTTTGGGTGACTTGTGTTTCTGACTGATTGCATTTTCTGAGACACCGCTTTATTAAGCCTTGTAGTTAACCTGCCACGGAGCTGGTTAGTTTGGGAGCATATGTTACCCCAGCAACTCAGCTGCGATTAGTGTTAGCGAGAGTAATGGAACTGAACTCACACTAAAACTAGCGCCGCTTGCAGAAGTTAGCGCGGCTTAGCGAATAGCTCCGTTGATGGAATACCCCCCTGGGGCATTCAATCGATAGCTTACCTTTCACATAACAGGACTAACAGAGAAGTAGTTTGAAAAGACGTCTGTGAAGTAATGTTAAAGCTGAGGTTTAGGAGTGGGGTAGTATCTGGACAGTTTTTACCCCTGCACACTTCTCCACACAAGTAGGCCCCTCTTGCTTCCTCTGTTTGAAATAAAACAGGGGGGTATTCCTGCAAAGTCGCTAATGATATCGGCGCTTATGTGATTAAGCCTCGTTTGAAGTAGCGTCAACTCAGAGATGAGGCTGAAGCCATTCCATCAACGCAAGTTAGCTGCGCCTGCCTCTCGTTAACTTAAACAAGGCTGCGTGCACGAGCTCAACACTAGACCTAAATAGGTGATATAGGAATATCTGATGAACTGTCGTAAAATTAAGGCAGAACTAAAAGAATTTTAAGAAAGAAACTTCGATATGCATACGTCATCTGTTGAATTTTGTGTGAAATAACTGAATATAACATTTTTATAGTAGTAGGCCTACTGGCAATGCAGAAATTTGAAAAGGTGATTGAAAATATATTTTGAATCATAATGTTTGACCATTGCTTGTTGGAACAAATTGCCAGTCTCATGTTGTTCTGTCACAGCAGACTTGCACCTGCAACTGAAATCAATCAATCATTCAATTAAGACGTAGCCTACAACTCCAGACACCACGTGATGGGCCGGCATGACACGTCTCTGATTATGCATGCATTTGTTTTTAATTCGTAACTAAAATGATTCCAAATAGATACTTCGAAATATCAATAGTAATTTAGTAAAAAGAGGAATTCATGCATGATCACAGTGTTTGCAAAACCTATCAACCTTTATTTGGTGGGAAAGATTATTAAGCAGGTGTATGGAACCTTTTTGGGTGACTTGTGTTTCTGACTGATTGCATTTTCTGAGACACCGCTTTATTAAGCCTTGCAGTTAACCTGCCACGGAGCTGGTTAGTTTGGGAGCATATGTTACCCCAGCAACTCAGCTGCGATTACTGTTAGCGAGAGTAATGGAACTGAACTCACACTAAAACTAGCGCCGCTTGCCGAAATTAGCGCGGCTTAGCGAATAGCTCCGTTGATGGAATACCCCCCAGTTATCCATGTCCAACTTGTGTGTGTGTGTGTGTGTGTGTGTGTGTGTGTGTGTGTGTGTGTGTGTGTGTGTGTGTGTGTGTGAGCAAAGAATGCCATGTGGCTCTGTAAGCCTATGCTTTCCTTTTATTTTTAAACTTGACATAAAAAGGAATGAATCGCTGAATATAGAATTATTGAACTTCAAATCATAATTTCAATATTTAATTTTAATTATTTTCCCAAAAGATGCTTCAGGTTTTATTTATTTATTTATTCCCTGACAAGTATTGTTTCAGTATAAGATCTTGAAATCCGTTTTTGACAATTGTTTCGGACTTTAAAATAAAACAATGAGCAGAAAGTACACAGACATACACTAACCTACGTTAGTAAGAAAGATTCATTTCAAACAACAATTTGTACAATCAGGACACCGTATTTGTCCCT